>JAQMCW010000037.1:11565190-11581815 GCA_030068335.1 Chrysichthys cranchii | reverse complement strand
CCTTGAAATTTTCTGGCAATCAGAAGCTGTCATACCTGCACCTGTTAAGTGTGGGAAATACATGGTAGTGGTTATTTATCAACATATAACATTAAAAAAGTAAAAAAATGTACAAATACTGTGTTTTTGCTGAGCTGTAAAACATTAATGGTAAAATATTGTAATGTTATATGTAAATAACATGTCAGCACAGCTCATTTGGCTGATGCAAGATGCTGAAGGATTCAAGCATTTGACTGTCTGTATTGTAGTCAGCACCTTAACCACGGAGCCGTCACAACAACGCTTCAACAAGCATGCACTGATTCCACTACTTTGAACACTGAATTAATTCCACTGAGAGATTGCATTGAATCAATGCAAGGTGGTTGAGCTAGGTGTGGTGGCTCAGTGGCAGGTAAGCTTGTCATGGGTTCAAATTCCAGCACTATCAAATAACCTTGAGTACACTATCAAGGCCTTGAGTAAGACTCAATTCAGTCGTATCCTGCACTGAGCAAATGCAACGCATCATAACACATGTAAGATGGAACGGTACTTTTACCATAAATATGTTCTACAGTTGTTTACTGTAAATTTTACAGTATTGTACTGGCAACCCAAGCTGCCAGTAAATTACCTTAAATTTGACAGCACTAGTTGTGCTACATGACTTGCCCAACCCTTTAATTATAACAATTTATTTGGTCATTGGTACAAATAAGCATACAGTGCTGCTGGATCCCCCCCCCTCCTCAAATTACACACAGTTTCCTGACACTGGTAATATTATTGATCATATATTTGTGTATGTGTTTCATGTGTTTTCTTTTCATTTTGTGAAGCACTTCGAGCTGCATTTAAATGTTTACAGGTGCGATAGGCTATTATTATTATTATTTATTATTATTTTATTATTATTATTATTATTATTATTATTATTGCTGACTCACACAAAAAGTCACATCTATTTACTGAGCTATTTCCTGATTTAACAGATTAGACCGCACGTGCCAACAGGATGGATTACGGTACGCTCCAGTGAACCGGACAGCACAGGTTACCGGGCGGGCAGCACGCGGATCCGTTTAACGCGCTGTCGGCACAAGGGCCGGTACATTCTAAGTGACCACATTAATCCTGTACCATGGGCTCAGATACGACAATAAAACAAAATGAGTCTCTGACCTGGACACGTACAAATCAAACGCGGAAGCCGCAGCAGCTGTTCATTCGAGTGCAGACTGACACACGGCCGTCACCCTGCGTCACACAAAGCGCGACCGGCGCGCCGGCCGACAAATTAAAAGTTTGTAGGTTTCAAATTGTATTTATGCCACGTGTGAATATTTACTGTAATTCGGAGATTATTATTATTATTATTATTATTATTATTATTATTATTATCTTGAAATGAAGTTCACATATTAAAAAGATAAAATGTCGCAAGGCGCAACATCCGAAGCAGCGCGCGAAGCCTTCCATGGCTGAAGGTTTTTCAAACATCCTGCCCACAACTGTAGCCTGTTTTAATGATAATCGAGATTTAAAAAAAAAAAAAAAAAAGGATAAAAAGGTCGGTGAGAAATGTGTAGCTTGTATTTGAGGTTTCTCCCTGACACAGTGTACAAGGAAAATACAGAAGGCGTTTAAATGAAAATGCAGGAGGTGGGGGGTGAGATTTTGGAGAATTTGAGAGTATTGGAGAAGGCTGGAAATAAATAAAGTGCAATCAGAAGCTAAGGAGGACGTTTGAATTTGAAACTTGATTACGAACGAATGAAGCACTCGGACTGTGTGGCAGAGGTCCTTCATACACTGCCCGTCGTAATTACTGGAACACCTTGGAAAGATTAGTTAAAAAGGGGTTAGGGAAAAAAAATCCACCTTTGACTGAAGTAGCCTCATCACTCACTGAAAAAAACGGGGGGGGTCCGACCTTTAACTGAAATAAAAACAAGTCACTTATCAAGAAATAATAACACGTGTGCCACATTTATCGGAACACCTGGGAGTCGTCGTGGTCACAGTGTTCCTGGAGCATGTTTCCCATTTATTTAAGGTGCAACGCAATTTTGGGGTTGATTACAGTGTGTAGGAACTTTCAAGCTGGAGTTCATTTTCGAATCCTTCTTTCTAATCGTTCCAATAATTGTGGGGGGCAGTGTATTAGCTAAATGAAAATTACTTTATTCAATAAGTTACTGAAGTGCTATGTGTATTTATGTCTTTACCCCCACCGTCCTGAAAGGTTTATTCACCTCGTGGTTCAGCTCAGATTTATTGATGAGGATACATTTTGTTACAGTAAATGCTATTTTTCAGACTAATTAACATTCATAATCTGTATTCTGTCAAACACAATGTCACAGAAGTTGATAAACTAACCAGTCATCTACCTTGTTCAGTAGAGGGAAAATGTCCAATATGCTGAGACACCAGAGCTGCCTTTTTTTATTTTTGCTCGATGTGAATTTGTCCACGCGAGAGCGTCTTTACGTTCGCGGATGACGCTTGTCGCTACTTATAGGCCGGTGTCGCTCTCGTGCACGCGGAGGCTGGCGGATAGGAGGCGCGTCACCGGCGCGCTCTGATTGGAGACCAGAGATGAGAGGCGGCGCGCGCGCGGCGAGCCCCATTCTCAAATGAGTGTGCGCGCGTCTCCGAGCGGAGGTTGCGCGCGCCCGAGGGGCTGCGGTCCCATTGACTGTTCCGTCTCCCTGACAGCGGCGGCATCAGCGGCACTGGCGCTTTAGCCCACCGAGAAAGCCGCGCGGACTCGTCGCCTCATCTTCAGCCCGGCATCAGCATCAACTCGAGCCGCACAACAACAACAACAACAACAACAACAACAACACCGATCCCTTTATCGAGTAGCATCCACCGGAGGAGACATGGGCTTACCGATTAGTGGAAAGAGGCAGTAGAGGCTGGAGGGCGGACGGGCAGAGGGTGCTGGGAGACCGAGAGGGGGGAATAAACTGTTCTAGGGAGGGAGGCACCCCCGGCGACCGCCCCGCCACCATGAAAGGGTTGCAACGCTTGCGTGAGCCGCCGATGCAGCCGTGCACCATGTCGTGATTTGCGGGCTTTAGCAGCTTTTGCAACGGAAACACGAGTCCGCCAAGGAACGGGGAAAACATGTCGGCCTCGGTGGGGCCCCGCGGCGGCCCTCGCCCACCCACTGCGCCGCCCTCGATGCCCGAGCTGCCGGACCTCAGCCACCTCACCGAGGAGGAGAGGAAGATCATCATGGCTGTGATGGTTCGGCAGCGGGAGGAGGAGGCCAAGGAGCAGCAGGCCGTTATCAAGTAAGACCGCGTGATCGCTCGTTCCCATCCGACCACTGCAGGGAGAAACCTACAGGCTCTCACAGGCACGCGAGGGGACGGGACGCCATTCATCCCTGTGTGTGTTTAGCGTTAGCCATACACACCCCATAAAAGACACATGCACCTGCGCTGCGTGTGTGTGTGTACACGGGTGTGTGTGTGGGTGGATGCACGCGCGCCTGAGGAGAGCCGCTATTTGCTTTACCATCTCTCTCTCTCTGTCTGTGTGTGTGTGTGTGTGTGTGTGTGTGTGTGTGTGTGTGTGTTGGAAGCTTGGAACCCCCTGACAAACGCTCAGAATTCCCAAAATAAGCCTCGACCGTCATTGTGAGTGACGTGTCCTCGCCGTACCGCCTCATGAGTGTAAATATGAAACACATCTAGAGCTCTGACAGGAAGCCCCGTCATGAGGGGTGAGACAGCTCCTCGGGCTGCTTGTGAACGCGGTTCAGAGCCGGCTGAGACCCAAACATTTGGCCTGGCGGTGAGAGAAGGGGCTTTCAGTGGCCTCTGTGAGGCGATGGGACATTACCGCACCCTCAGTGTAACACCGCTCCGGAGTCTGGAACAGACTGCAACATGTACACTCCTGACTCAGTAGGGCTCATTCATAGGCTTCACTTGGCTAAATATGTTGCCTAAATGCTTAAGTAAGAATAGAGTACTCTGAAGTAGACACACACTCTTCACACCCAGGCCCTTTCCAGCACATGAATGAACCGAGTCAGTCGTGGTTAAAGCGGGTGTTGGCATGGACTTCCGGTTTCAAAAAGACAAACAAACAAAAACTAAATCAACATGATCACGTGCAGACGTGATGAAACGGCGGACAGGTGTGAAAGATTTATGTCTCCTCGTTTTGTCACGACTGAAACTCCCGGTGCCTCGTCATGGTGACGGTGGGGCTGTTTTTAACCCTTTCGGGGAACTGCCCCTCTTTGCAGTGCTAGCAAAACAATGGCACCACTTCAGTGCCCTTTAGCCTCTGACCTCCATTAAACTGGACAAGATATTGGTCCAACTTCTTTCCTTGTACTGATGTCAGATGATGGAGGAAGGGGTGTCAGAGTTATGATAAATAGGTGGATTTGTTGAGATATTTATATTCGTGTTCCATAAGTGATAATACAAGTGGCATGTTCTCCTTTATGAGAAGTGCTCCTGTCTGGTTCTACAGGCCTTACTGCAAAGATTCGGAAACGTATGCATGAGAACCCGTGTAGCAAGCGAAAGGCGAAAAGGTTTTGTTGGAGTTCAAAACTCTTTTCTAAAAAACGTTACTATAATAAAAGGATTGGAACATTTCAGGCTACATGTCTATAGTAATAATAATAACAATAATAATAATAATGTAGTGCGATGTAGGTGAAGACTATGAACGTCTGTTGTTTTCAAAAGATAAGATCTGTCCAAATAACTCTAAAGAATTCTGAAGATTAATGTTTGGACAAAAAAAAAAAAAAAAGCTTCAAGTATTTGAAAGCTATCTGTATACTCTGTCCTATTTTTCAGAGAGGAGAAGCCCATCCAAGCGAAAACGGTGAACCTTGTTGGGAACAAGAAACCTCCACAGCAGAATGACATCAGGTAAACATAACGCCATTCAGACATATTTCGTCGTGAATAAAGCTTTCGGTCTGAAGGTGTTTGATGCACATATGAAAATACGGTTATCTTTCTCAGTTACATAAGGGCAGTGATCTCTCCTCTGCTGAGTTTGCTCTTGTTCATGGAAGTGCTGAAGTTATTCTGTTGGTTTTATCAGCTGATTTTCACTGTAATAATTTGAGGGGGGGAGGATTGCTTTTGATTGTTTCCATGTTCATGCTTGATTTCAGCAGTATAATCTGGGTAAACTGTTCAGGCTTGTATATGAGATATCTATGTCTACAGTTTATATTGTTCCAGTTGGAAGAAACCTAGTAAGCTGTGAAATTTTGAGATGAGGGTGCCATCTTAATTTGCCAGCAAAATGGTTGGGTGTGGAGTGTCAGTGCTCTTATGCGTCATGCCTGCTGGAATTCCTCTCAAGATCTTGTTCAAATATTGTTCATCACTGAAAGTGACTCATGTTGCGTGTGCTTCCACTTTCCGCCTTTGTTTTTAAAGTTGAAGTCTCCTCTGTCCGCCTATAATCTTGTCGAAACAGTCCGTCCTGTGATTAAATGCTTGTCAAATTTACATTCTTCTGTCCTGCAAACACAGAAAACGATTACAGGCTCCTGCAGCTGTGCTGTAGAAGCCCATGAGAGTAATATTTATGCCACATTAAAATATTTATGTGTGCCAGCATTGCCCTGGTTTTCTGTTCACCAGATCGCAGCACAGTACACATAAAGACCATCAACATTATTCTGTCTTTCCGTAAGTGTGAATGTCGTAGCATTGTTGTGGTTTAGGATTTGAGGACAAAGTGTATCCACACCGAGCCCCTAGATGTGGTCAGATCTAGTGTCACTAACCAATCACCAGAGCAACATCGATGTGTGTTTATTTACTTATATACTTGTACATAATGCAATTCACCAGGATTAGTATCAATGTAGCTGTCCATACAGATGGAAAGGACAGAGACCTGAACAGATTATCCAGGTAATCGTCTTGCTGGATACAGATTTCACTGACCATGACGTTTTTTCTGTAGATGTAGATATTTTTCTGGCCATTTGGTGTTTAGATCCTGAGTGAGTCAGATGCTTTCTGTCAAAGATAAGGCCGTAGAGTTGGGCTTAATGTAATCCACATCTCAGATCTCCATTCTTCTTTTGGTGTGTGCCAGAGCAGCACTGACACAAATCCTGCAAAAAAGGGAGGAATATATGAATAGAGAAATAGATAAAGCAACAAGCAAATCATGCAGTGGAGGCTTTCAATAGCTTCACACTCCATACATTAGCACCCACTGGAGGATGAGCCTCAGGAAGCCATTTGTTCCCACACACCAGCAGGGCCTACAGCTCTGAGTGTGAGCTCTTGGTTTGGCATGTGCTACAGTCAGAGTCCTAGTGC
This sequence comes from Chrysichthys cranchii, assembly GCA_030068335.1. Classification (NCBI taxonomy): domain Eukaryota; kingdom Metazoa; phylum Chordata; class Actinopteri; order Siluriformes; family Claroteidae; genus Chrysichthys; species Chrysichthys cranchii. Next base: position 11,575,495 of record JAQMCW010000037.1, on the reverse strand, counting down.
TCCAGCTGCAAAGGCTCACTCGTTGGCGCTCTCTTGCGCATCGTTACATCGGGAAAGCTCTAACTTCGATGGAGAAACAGTCAGATTACACCATATAATGCAGCTCAAGACATCAGCCAATTTAGATGGGTCTTTGGTAAACCACTGCATGGAGTGCATTGCATTTGGCCACATTCCCACTGACTAGTGGTGCATAATATTGCTGAAACATGTCCTATAAATCATTGAAAGGGTTCACAGTGTTGCTAATGTAAGTGTCTAATTTAAAAGGTATAACTGAGGACACAGAAGGAAACTGGCTATATAACAATTCTTCTGTAACCCGGTGAAAGGGGAAAAGGAGCTATTGCGTGCTGAAAGGTTTTTTGGAAAATCCTTGTAAGTGTAGACATGCTGAGTTACACGAAAGGCACAAAACACTACACTACTAACGGAGCAGTCAGTAACAGTGTGTTAACAACAGTTTCCTTCTTTCTGTCTGAATTGTAGTTCAGTGTCCGATTAGCTACAGTGCAGACTCAACATCAGAAGTCCATAGAGCTGTTTTAATATGACGATGTTTTTAAGTAATATGTGATACAGTGTGCCCCAAAACGTATTTGGACACTTGAGCCACACTTACAAACGTATGGGTTTCACTGCAATAGAAAACATGCCAAACCAAGTTGCCAGTTTATTTATTAATTGTTTTTATTGTCCATAAATTGCTCTGGATAAGTGTGTCCATCCATCCATCCAACCCTGTGTGTGCCGTACGGCACATAGGGTGCCAAGTGGCCCCCCACGGGGCTCGGTTGACATTTCTGTAGCCAAGTGCATTCTACAGGGTGAGGTCGCCAGCCCCAGGCCCAGCCCTCCCCTAACTCAGGACTCGGGTTCATACTCTCACACACGCACACATTCACACCTACAGGCAATTTAGCGTAGCCAATCCACCTAACGCGCATGTCTTTGGACAGTGGGAGGAAACCGGAGTACCCGGAGGAAACCCACGCGGGGGATAAGTGTGTATGTAAACAAAATTGGATCACACACACACACACACACACACAATGTCAATGACTGGGATGTGTCCGATGTAAGTAAAGTTATAGTTGATATGCTGGATATGGGAGAAAGGTCTAGATGTGAAAACCTCGGCAACTTTGACAAGCACCTAATTGTTATGGCCACATAACTGAGTCAGAGCATCTCTGAAACGACAGAGCTTGTGACGTGTTCCTGGTCAGCAGTGGTGAGTACCTAATTACAGCCGAGTAGGGACAAGCTACTAACCAGTGACAGAGTGTAGTCTGCACTAACAGAAGGGCTACTGTGTAATTCCCACCACTAGACAGCTCTTCCCTGTCACACAACAGCTACCACCCAGGAAGGATGAAGGTTATCACGTGAGTGTGACGTAGGCCGACCGCATCTTTTCCAACTACTGCTCATGCAGTGTCATGGTTGGCATAACACACTTGGAGGAAAGTGCTATCTACCCACCTCCGCATGCATGAGCTCACAGATACACATGATTGTTTAGTGTCACTGTAACTGACAGGAGAGAGAGTGTGCCACGCAGGCCAGTTTTGCTCTCGAGCTCCTGGCTCAAGATTAAAACTCACAATCTCCAGTCGATAGGGCGAATGCTTTTCTGCTATTTTAATGATTGTTACAGGAGGAATGTCACACAACACACAATGCATTGTCCGCTGCTTTATATAGGACTGCGTAGCTGCAGACCAGTCAGAGTGTCTATGCAACCCCCTGTCCTCCATCAAAAGCATGTACAATTGGCATGTGCATATCTGAACCATGGAGCAATGTTGTCTGCTTCGACATGTCCCATTTCTTTTACGTCATGAGACGGTTGTGGATTTGTGCACCATTTACCTGGGGAAGTGATGGCAAGAGGAAGACAAGCCATTGGAGGGAGTGTGATGCTCTGGGCAATGTTCTGCTTAGGTTAGGCAGCAGTATACTACCATGTATACCTAATGTGAGGTGACGTCTTTATATACGGTAAAAATAGCAAATAAAATATACATCTGTTGGGGTGTACTGTAATTAGCCCTTAATTTGATTTTTGCACTTGTCCTTGTTCAATTTGGTGTCCTGTATGTTTCACAAAGAGGTTTTTATTTTTTTAACATTTGAAGCTGTTTATATGTCTGAGATCATTTTTTGTTTTCAAAAAAAACAAAACAAAACTGAAGATGGAAAAAATATTGCTCAGTGTAGATTAAAATAAAAAAAACACTGTGAAGATGAACAGTGTAAAATCACTTTTCGTTCTACCTCAAAGCCGACCAGCTGGACAATCGTCACTGCTTGGCCAGCTTCACTGCCAGCAAACAGAAGCACATGCTGGGACTCTCAAACATCCAGGGGACAGGTAGCATACACCCAAAAGTTGCCAACTTGTCACAAAACTGCTATTTAGACTGAAATAAGCAGGTTTTATGGATTCTAACTGACACAGAAGGAGTAGCACCTCACAGCCCAACTGTCTGTGTTCATGACAAACACACTGTGCTTGTTTTCTCATTAGGCTACACTATCGACATTACCTTGCATAACTGAGTAATTGCGTAAGTCACATAGGAAGTTGCACATCATTATAACTGTTTTTAGCTCTTCCATGCATTCTTTGGTGTTTTCACATACAGCAGGAACTACATGCAGTGACATTCATGGCAAAAATGTACAAAATTAAAAAATGCATGTAACGATGCATGGCTGCAAATTAAGCCCTACTAATATGCTTCCATACAATACTATGCAGTTTTACGTTCAAGCAACAGCATTTGACGCATAAAACATTAAAACTGCACCAGTGTCTAAGATATATGCTAGCTTAGTATTAGTCTTGAGCACTTCACCAACAGTAAACCACGATAAAATGCACTTGTAACATGAAAAATTATAATAATATATCTTACCAAGCCTCGTCAGACCCAAACTCTAATGTTGTGTGCCTTTTCTTAGCACCTGATAACTACTGAACCTGATTAGTGTCTTCAAACAGGAAGATGTTTGGCAAAAGAATAATACCTAATGGTCCTCATATAAGGACCTTACAAGGATATACACACAATGTAGTTCAGAGAAAATATAATGTCCTCATATGAGGTTAAGGGAATATAAAATATATTCCTGTCAAAAATTGATTTTTGACCAAAATAAACATGTTTTATGGAGAGTAAGGTGTATGTATAACACACACAGAGGGTCTCTTCCCGTGTATACCTGTCGCAACTGCTGCGAAACGATCACTAAATCAACCTTGCAGCATTCAAGGCGTTCCCTTAAATAAACGTGCCCACGTTTATGGTACTTGGCTTTGGGATTCACTGTACTAAAGAAATGTACATATGTGCTACGTTTGATTCGGTGTAGCAACTTGTAATTCCCTGCCTCCGACCAGGAAATCCAAAGAAAACATCTTCAGCTTGGGGTAGTCGTCCCTGTTTATGTAGTGAGGTCAAATTAACATGCCTGCTGCTCACTGCATCAGATGTAAACACAGCAGAACTGCTTATCTTTAAATGAGTTATACTGTATCTGCAGGTATTTGATTTAGATCAATCAACATACAGACAGATATTTGCTAGTTAAATCTATAACACTGACTATGCAGTTCACTGTTTGAGGAGCAAAATATACTAATCACTGATCACAGTCTGCTGGCTTACGTGTTCTGACCAAAGACAACCATGGAGACGTCCGTGCTTTTTATTATTATTTTTTTTAACTTCATCTGTTGAAGGCACTGAGGTGGAAAATGACGTCATTCCAAACTGCAAATTGGAGTGTCCAAGGAAATTGAATGCAGCGATAGGTTTAAAGAAATATATTTGCTCGATAATTATGTCGGAGTTACACAGGCATTGTAGTGAAAGTAATGGATCACAGTTTGTCCTGTTCTCCTTTCATTCTGTATATTACTTATTAATAATAATGGTCTTATTAGTGACTGCAAAAAAGTGTTTATTATGCATAAACAAGCCAATACAGCCTTTATTTGTAAATGTGCTGCTTGTGTGTGTGTGTGTGTGTGTGTGTGTGTGTGTGTGTTTGCATGTAAGACCCATGTTTCTTCACAGCAAGAGGAGATGAGAATCCATCTGTTCCTGCAGTTAGTTAGCTATACACATGCGCACAAACACACACACACACAAATTTGTATCTGTTTGTATCTGTTTGCAGTGGACAGCACTAAGTAAAAGTGTACACGAACACCAAGATGCATTCAAGACCCGTTCACTCAAACCACTTCCTGACGTGGTCTGGGATGCATTTGACTTCTAGTCTTCTGTAGTGTAAACGCTCATGCTTCCTGATGAGTGCCTGACCAGAACATAACAGCAAAATAAGTCATCAGTGCAGGACATGGGGGTTGTTGTGGAGACAGCGCGCTAACGCTTGAAAAAATGCAGAGGCACAATCTCAACAGTAAGAATAACCTGTACATGTGAATTACTTCCTGAAACTTTTTTTTTTTTTTTTTTTTAAGCTAACTGGTACTAAATAAATCTGGCACCTGTCTGGTGACAGAACTGACATAATAGTGTTTGGGTACCTTTGACCTTCTAGCAGAAGTGAACTAGGCAGAAACGAAATCTGAACACAAGCGGGCAGCTGGATACATGCATGATCGACACAGGTGTAAACGGTGACATGTCTTGGAAGTCCACTTGTGACCTGATTGCCCAAGTCACGTTTTAGTCAAGTCAAGTGTAAACAGTGGCTTACCATCCTTGTGAGGACGCTCCATTAACATATTAATAGTAAAGCTAATAATGCTTAGTATGCCTGCACCTAAATCTAGCCCTAAAAAATATAACAAAAAATGAAATATTTCAGCTCTTTTTTGTTATTTTTAAACACAAGCTAATAAATGTCCACCAAAGGTTTACTGCAGATATTGGTCCCCACCCAGAAAAACCCCCCCACAGCGTAGGGTAACGCTGGCATGACACAGTTTGTTAAATGTTATTGGGGGAAAAAACCCTTAGAAGGGCATTCTGTTACTTTATGCATGTTATAGATAGGTTGTTCAACAGTATACATTTGGTGTTTAGTCACGTTTTGGTATTTAAATGTACTAGAGGAGCAGGAAGACTCTTGGATTTGTCAGTAGATGCTTAAAAAGTTATATTAAGATTTTTTCCGGGACGGAACCCTCCACCATTCTGGAGAGTCCTCATGTCGCTCTGCTGGTGGTGGACAGCGTATGCAGTGGATGGCCAGGCCTGGCATATTGAAATGATTATGCAATGTTTTAAGTAATGTTTTGATGTTTGAGGATTCTCATTTAACATTGCCTCTTCTGCCATTCATTTATGAAACTCAAAGTAAAAGTACCAGAAATTGTTCTTGAGAAGTCCTACAGAAGAATGTTTTTTGTTACTAAATAGACCTGTTGATGGATGGTTCTCTAACTGTTATTTTGGTGTCACAATGAACTGAACCTTTCTCAGCACAAAGAATCTTTCACCTAAATGTAAATATTTAGTATAGGAAATATTTCTTTTTGCTGGTATTGTGGTGTGACGGGTAACATTCCTGCCTCACAGGTAATGAACGCGTGAGCCGCTGCAACCCTGACTGAACCCAAGCGGTTATTAAAAATGAATGAGTACTATTTTTGCAGTTATTTGTTCAATAAAAGCATTTAAAACTACAATCCACAAACGGTTCGATAAGGAAACAAAGGCCCTGTTCACACCTGGCATTAACATGTGTTCTGCGTGATCAGGTCACAAGTGGTCAGCTCTATGTTCAGGTGTAAAAAGAGACAAATGCCTCCCGAAGATGCACTGTGATCTAATCATTTAGACCACATTTGGTAGCATATAGCCACATGCTTTTTACAGTATGTATGCGAATACATCCTGGGCCACACTGAAGGACCACTTACACAAATGACGTCCTTTGCGTAAGCGGAAATACGTACTCATCCACTCATCAACTGTGTTGATAACATGATTTTATTAGATTTGTTTTGGTTCCTTCTTCTTTTCATTACCGACAGACAAGGCACAGGAAGTGCACTGCAGCCTCCTGCAAGTTAAAAACAACACCACATTTGGTCATTGTAAATGGAATAATGTACGTGTTTATTTGTATACATAGTGGGGAAATGAGGTCACTGGAGACGCGTGTAGAGACGCATTCTAATTCCACGTGTGAGGTGACGTCTTTAGAGCTGTCCACTTGTGATCAGATCACCCAAGATGTATGTTAAGGCCAGGTTTAAACAGGGCCGTAAAGGTTCCCTCTATGGCATCACTCCAAATAAACTTTTCCAGCATCATTTTATAGAGTATAATAAGATTCTCTTTGGCACTAATGCTTTAACATGTTAGAAAAAGAAATGAACACCTACATCTTGGATTTTTGGAGAATCTTGGTGATCACTACACAGGATTTCTATTTCAGAAGCGTTTCCAATAGAACCTCTGTAAGGTGCTGGGGTGTAATATGAAGGTGAGGTAAAGTTGGCACTATAGATCAAACTGGATATGTACTAATATGTCCACAATAAAATAGTATTGAGGGTTATAATGAATGGGAGCACTGTAAATGTGGCAAGTGCTCTCGAACAGGAGGGGGGAAAAAAGTTGAACAGACAAATGGAAAACACACATGGATATCGAATGAATGCGCGTGGAATTATGGAATTATGCACGGATTATCGTGCTAAATATTAGACACAGTATGAGACAAACGTTACCTCACTTGAAGTTCCATGGTTTTAATTAGCAAAGACTTTAGTCAGTGAAACAGTCAACCAGTGAAGTGTGGTATCAGCACCTGCTGCTTCACACACTCCCTCTTTCTCTCCAATGGTGAATAGTGTAATTGTGTGTGTGCGTGTGTGTGTGCATTTCAGATCGTTCAGTAGGTAGTGTTCCTTCACGTCTCCTTATTTCTCCCAAATGGTGCCATTTTACTTAAGCAGAGTCATGCGTCATGAGCTAGACTAAAAGCTGGACATTCTGGGCTTTGAGCCCATTTTGTAATTCTGGAAAGCTTTGAGAAGTTGCTTTCTCTCAAGGCTAGCGCTTATTATATCTCTCAGACAAGAGACGTAGATTCAAGTGCGTATGTGCAAGTGAGAATGCAAAAAACGAAAGCCCAAGCAAAACGAGTGTAAATATATTAGTGGCTCTGATGTATACCGTGATGCTGTGGGATCAGTGAGGCGGCTCTGTAGTCAGTAAAGAGTTACATTTAGGAAAGATTTATATGAGACAGAGATGGAGAGACCTCAGGTCTATCACGTCTATTTATGGATGTTTTGTGCAGTGCACAGTGCTAAGTGTGATAAACACACATTTACAGCATGTCCAAACGGCTTGGCTGTAGTCCGCTCTGAAAAGATCGATGTGCATCCTACTTCTTCATTTTTCTTTTACGTGTTTCCCTTGTTCCCTTGAGTCCTCTCTATCTCGAGGAAGATCCTTCACTGAGGCAAGGGATTGTGTCAGACGAGCAGAGATTTACAGGCAGTCAGAGCTGCTTCAGTATTGATGAGTGACCTTTCCTACCCGCACCTAGCTCTGATACTCCACTGTAGGTGTAGCTGCAGCCCAAATGCCCCTGATCTACTGACATCTGCATGAGGACAGATAAACGTCCAAACATCTCAAGACCAAGATCACGACATATAACTACATGACAGGGGTGACGCATACACGTAAGCAAACACTGGCACGGTTTTACCACAGATTTACCAGAAATGATATTGTTCTCTACTCTGCAACTTTGTTAACCCTTTACAGGGCACTAACTGAAATGCGCATAGACATTCAAAATTTTCAACCCTAGAGTGTTATTGGAGGATATTACAAGACTTTATTACAAGACATCTTTTATTTTTTATGTTGAATATCAAGGTCAATAGAGTTGCCATATATGACCAGTGTAGGGTAAAATCTTTCTAAAAACTATATAAATATTTTTTTAAAAATCAGAAAAACACATCTAAACTTAAAGGAAAATTTATTTTGGATTGGAGAAATCCATGTGGTTCTACGACGTCACGGGGAGGCATGGGGGGAACCGTTTTGTATGCTTACTGAAGTTACCAAATATGCACAGACATCTCAAAAGTAAATAGACACCCCTCATAATGTTTTATCTATGCGGACCCCACCTGGTGCTTCAATCTTGTTAATATATTAGTATTTTTCATTTCAGATTGCAGTATATTAATTGTTTATAGCAACTAGCCATGCCAGAAACAAAAGTGATTTTCAAAGAAGGTGTATTGTGGGTCAGTCTGAGGGTGGCCTTAGCCAGCGTATGCTTGCACAAAACCTTTGGATTCCTCTTGCCACAGTCAGCAGAGTGATTGTACAATTTAAAAGCAAAGGAACGGAATCAACAGCATCCCGCTCAGATCGTCCTGGGCCCTCTGACAGGTGTCTTCAGACTGTCAAGCAGATTGTGGGGAAAAAATCCCAGTTGTAAGGCCACTGATGTTGCAGAGCGACTCCAAGTGACTCGGAGTACTTCTGTGAGGGACTTCCGTCAACTTGGCTACTATGGCAGAGCAGCTAGAAGGACGTTTCTAGAAATAAATTTTTCAAAAATGTTGTCTATGTACTTTTGAGATGTCTGTGTAGTTCTTCGCCCAATTAAGGATTACCGGTAATGTACTTTAAGTATTTATCTTTCTCTTAGTTTTACTTTAAATAGGAAAGGTAGGAGAATATCTAAGCTATGCTTCCTTCATTTATTCAAATAATAAAGTTGAAGCTATAACACATCTTCTCCGAGAATGTAGAAATTTGTCTAATTCTACCAGTGTATATTATGTGAGACAGTTGGAACGGACTGGGAGAGCTGCTTAGGTTTAGGTTTATGAGTGTTAAAGAGACCGTCACAGAAACTGGAGGATAGAGACATGCACACAGAGGGAGGGTTGTGGGAGATATTAAGCGTGTCAGAGGTACTCCCTGAGCCTTCCAGCATGATTGTGTAATGATTAGGCATTTTCCACTCACTTCCCAGGGATTTTCATTTTGAAGAAGCACTCAGTTTGCCAGTCTGGAATGCTCTGTCATGTACACACTCACAACATGCATGGAAATTGTAGATTCTGGGATCTTTGAAGAGTAAAAACAAATGAATAGTATACCGTTGATGAGAAATTTCTATGTTGCATTAGTTCAGTGTCCAGAGTGCCATTTGCGTTTCCTCCACTGTTAAGTCCTCACGCTGCACAAGCAATTGGAAATGCTAGCTTTGAGGTCTGGAGACACTCTCCACAATTCTTGCGTGCATTTCATGACCTACCTGCCCCTGCAGATTGGCATATTGCCTCCTGGGAAGGCTTATGTGACAACTACACACTGTTTGGAGGAGATGGGAATCCCAGTGTGCTTAGGGCCTGTATCCATGGTGCCCTCAGCCGAGGAAGAGCTCCCAAAGCCCATGACTGTATGGTATGTTTTTTTTTTTTAATTCCCTATGGAATTTGTCTTTCTTTGGTATGATGCCTTTGTTTTTCATCTCAGCATGGTTGTATTCTTTTTTTAGAGGTCAATTATCACTACAGGGCCTACGGGACAGCATGAGAGTTATGTGAACATTCTACAGATCTTACTTTATTGTATATGGAGGATGTTAAGCACTGATTTTTATTTTTGATTGCTTACAGAGTCATACAGAGTGACATGAAAGCAAGCAATGTGCGTTTGACGCACGCGGTATATAAATGGGACAGGAATAGCATGATGATGAAAACCAAGCAAAAAACGTAAAATGTCATGATAGAAATAAAGAACTGCTAAACTAACAGCTTAAAGAAACACATCACAAAATAATCTCAGATTCCAGTCTCTCTCTCTCTCTCTCTCTCTCTCACTCGCTCACTCACACACACACGCACGCACGCACACACACGCACACACACACACACACGCACAGTGCCGGATAGCAAAGCCCGGCCCAGCAGAGCTGAAATCTTCGTCATTTTTCGCTCTCCACCTACAACGCCTCTCTCTCACAGAGTATTTTTAGTGCTTGGTGGATGTGTTTAGTCTTCTCTGCTTTAAAACCCCTCTCTTGTAGCTACATGAGCCTGTGTATCTTGATCAGAGCCAGACTGAAAAGGGAGGCTGGCTGAACTACACAGGTCAAAGTACGTACATACATACAGTGCCTTGCATAAGTATTCAAACCCTAAGATCTAAGGAACACCTGTACAACTGCGATACTGCGAAGTTAGCCCTATATTAAGGCTTTATAAACCATTTCCACTCTCTTATTAACCTTTTCCACACTCTTATAAACACGTCCTATGCTCTT
>JAQMCW010000037.1:11554189-11564666 GCA_030068335.1 Chrysichthys cranchii | reverse complement strand
TCTTTTAATGTTTGAATGAACATTTTTTTAAATGATATTTTATATTCCAGAGTCCCGCGAAAGCCAAAAAATTCCGCAAATCAAAATTCCAAAATCCACGATGCAGTGAAGCCGCAAGAGGTGACCCGTGGTATTGCGGGGGTTCACTGTAATCAAAAGAAGGTAACTTTCTAAAATCTAAGTTACATAGAAAAACAAAAAATGAGGGGAAAAAAGGGAAAAAAAAGCCTCTAATAAAGGAAAACAGTCTATAATTTGACAATGTAATCAGTGGATGCTAATAACATGGATTTAGAGATATTTTTCATTTATTTACAAGTATAATATTTCTAAGCAAATTTACTTATATAATTTGCTTATTACATTAAACATCATTCCAAAAACCATGAAAATATGCTGAAACCTATATTACCAATTTGTAGCTATTCATGAGGCTGCTTTATGAGAAACACTATCTGCTGCAGGTAGAGGTACCTTTAGGTACTAATCTGTCAATTCCAGCAAAACAACTGATATGAAAACTAGCATTATCCAGCAAGTTTGCCTCAACTATGTGCATTAACTAGGCTGTTGGTATAAATTAGTTTGCTAGCTGGCTATTAAAAAATGTATGAATTTAGCATTCAGATACCCTCATATAGACAGTGAAATTGCAGGAAGTGGTTAGTGTATGTTTGAATTAATAAATGAGTTAACGTTTTATGACTTTCGCATGTATACCATAACATCTGGGGTGACAAATTTCTGGCTAGTTGAAATGCTGACTTACTACTAATCTTGAAAAACAACTAGCCACAGTGGCTTGTGAGCTACTACTGAGTTCATTTCAAGCTCTGGTGGGTTGGTTAAATTGCTGTTCTACATTAAAATTATATCTATATTGATATTCCACTACAAATGTTTTTTCATAATTGTGCCTGTTCCTGGTTAGGTGTCATGCAAGTTAGTCTGTGTCTTGTTTTCTCGGTGAATTGCATGGCATGGTGTGTGTGTGTGTGTGTGTGTGTGTGTGTGTGTGTGTGTGTGTGTGTGTGTGTGTATATGCTTAGCAAGTACCATGCTAGACAGTAGAGTGTGTTTTAGTTCTGAGCGTCAGGTTGAAGCCTCTGCTGGGCTCTGCCGGTTTCTGATGGTTGAGGTGTGTAAATGCACTGCCAGACCATATGGACAGCATTGTCTTGGGAGGCTGGAACCCACTTACTGTAGCTCTGCTGCTGCCACCACTGCTCACACACTCCATCTGTCTCTTTCCATCCCTTTTCCACGCTCACTCTACCACACGTCTCCATTCTGCTCTTTTGAAAACGGAAATTCGTTTGTTAAAAAAGGACACCACGATTCATCTACATATATTCCTAATGAATGCATCATGCTGCTTCTGCTAGCCGGTGTAAAGGCAGGCAGGTGTATTAGGCTGAACGTTTTCATTGAGTTGGTTAACTGAAGCCTTGGCTGACTAAAGCTTATGTGTCACTGACACTGTTTAAAGGGAAGAGTAATGAGTTGTGCTATTGACAGAGCCAAGTGGCCACTCAAGTGGATGGCTCTGTAAAAGCTGGACTCTGATCATTCTCCCTCCTGCTTGCTTGCACACTTATCTTCTGCTCACGCTCACTATCTCTTGTTCTTTCTCTTGCACTCATTCTCTAGCTGTCAATAATCATAGCAGTTCCTTAAGTGCAAACCCTGTATATTTAAGAACGCTTCATCTTTATTTCTCACTCAGCTTTAAAACCTAGCTCGATCCGTTATTAATGGAGCACTGCCTGATCAGGTTGCAGGTTGTTTTGTTTATATTCATGTATGGTGAGTGAACTCTATTCTAACTCGAAGGTAATATACAGCTTGTTTTCACAATTTGGATCACTGGTGTTAGGAATCACAGGCTTGGGTAATGAGAGAGATATTATATGTTGTAGCAAACTTATGACTGTGCTTGTCCTGACCTAACCCACCAGGCTTTGAGGACGAGAGAGCATCCATGTGGAGAACCGTATATTTATATAATCTGGGCAAACGGAGTCACAAATGCAATCCAATATAGATATGTTTCATGTGTGAACGCACCAGTGTTTTTGAACGAGCCTTTCTGTGCCTGCGTGGGTTTCTTCTGGGTGCTCTGATCCCCCCCCCCGTAGTCCAAAGACATGTGGATTAGGTCACCTGGCTACTCTAAATTGCCCATATGTGTGAATGTGAGTGAGTTAGCCCTGCAATAGATATACTGCTGACCTTTCCAGGTTGTACCCCGCCTCTTGCCCGATGTCAGCTGGGATTGGCTCCAGCTCACCCCCGAAAAATGGGAAGTGCAGCAAGCTCTAATAGAGGCCCCTTTAGAGCTGAAATCACACTTCCCCATGCTCAGAGGAGGAGAGAGGATGGGACAGTTAATGGGGTTGCCAGGCTGGGCAGGTTTAAAAATACTCTGCGGCCACGAAGGTCTTGTTTCATAGGAAGTAATCAGAATTAAATTGAATCAAGTGTAGACAGTGTGACAATGATGTATAGAACCATTTCTGTTGTAAGATATATTGCAACGATTGGGAGACAGAAAGGGGGATTATGAACTATATAATGTTTGTACGTCAGAAATGTGTCTGCACCGTGCTGACTTTGTTTGCCACAAAAGGCCGTGGGAAAATATAAGTAAAATGTGTTTGGCAGGCCTGGTTAATGATATTAACGCTACTCTGGTTGTCCCACACACAGGCCCAGTTGACCATATGTATGTCTAAAATGCTTAAAATGAACGGCTCGACCGTTTTATCGACCGTCCTCATCAAGTACAGGCTTACTCTTAAAAAGTCAGTGTATAGCAGCCTGTAACACCAAGTCAAGTGTGATAGCCTCCGGAATTACTTTTATTTGAGACTATGTTGTTATTAATGTCATCCTGCCCCATGAGCTGCTGCTGTTGTGTAAGAGAAAACTCACACTCAACCAGAACCTGGTTGGCCTCGGTGTTTTTTTTTTTTTTTTTTTTTTTTCCATGTGTTTTTAATCTATGTACTTTGTTAGCTGAGCCAATTTATGTTCTCTGTTTGTGCCTTTTAACTATCTAGCTATCATTAGCCAACCAGCTTGTGATCATCAGCTCTGTCTGAAGCTAGACTTCTTTTTAAAATTGAGCCTTGATGATACGAGAGTGTGGGGTGTACACAAAACTCTCCATGAAAACAAACCCGTCAGCTCTGACTGAATTAACCAGACATGCTTGCCTCTGGGACTTTCAGCTGCACAGGTGCAATAATTGTTAGAGGCTTTGGTTTTTCTCTAGCTCTCTACTGCCTGCAATGTGAGTTGCAGTGTATGCAATATTTTTATTCTGTGCAATGCCCATTAATTTCAGCGATGATATATGTTTTGGAATGTAGTTCAGAATAAAAACCAGCCAGATGTATTGCATCCATCTCATCACAATTTTGTAACTGTATGTTTAGTACAGATCTAGAAACACCACAAATATTACAAACGGCACTCATAATAAGAGTAACAAGCCGGTGTGGAACTCTTGGCAAAATGAATGTGATCGATTGTCAGGGAAAATCTGACATATTTGTGAGTTTTACATAATCGCAAGTGTTCCCTCAACACAGACAAAATAGGAAACTCTTGCAGAACCAAACATGAATTCTCAAGGCATTTATGTTGCGTTAACAACAGTGGAAGAATCCAGGAAAACTATTATTATAGGAAGTATACCTGTGTGATGCCTGGCATAATAAACATCTTTCCATGGAACCAGTAACACGTCAGTAGCCATGGGAAAAGCTTGTGGGAGGAACTGCATGCGTGCCTTTATTCAGAGAAGCCTATGTTCTGTGTACCGTATTTAAGTACAATCAGCAAATATTACAGACATAATGGACAAACTCCTTCTTTGGTGACTTTGGAACTTTTTTAAGGAAGTTTTGTTTTGGCCTCTATAAGAGCAAACGGTCACGAGCAAATCATAGCTCGAGAGTGTCTAAGAAAGTTTTCAAGAAACTTTCTGTCGGCTTGTTGTGAGCTGTGCCGGAGGTATGTACTGGACAGTGTTGGTACAGCTTTAAGAGAGACCCTCCTTATTTGAAGAGAGGAAGGAGCATTACTCCCCTGGCGCTGAATGGCTGCTCCAGCTTGGCATAATGAGGGCACTGCTGCACACTCACTCCTCCCTACCTGTCCTGTGGGAGTCTCTCTTCATCATGTGACATGTGCAACATCCCATATTTTCTGTCCTCCATACCAATCATGTGACCTTTCTAGCATTTCTATATTACCTAATATTGTCAGTGATGACGTATGATGTGGACTCAGTGCTCCACATTCTGTTATACTCAGAAGGCGGTGCGTGCTATGCTGCATACCATGGCTTTCCTATTTTGTCCAGCTCTATATTTATGATTTGCATTGAATATTACATTACTTATTTGCTGGCAACGAGTAATCTTGCAGAGACGCTGGGAACGTTTAATGCACTATACCCTGTATGACAAGACTGTTCAGGACCATGGACAGAAAATCTGCAGGAAGTTGGTTGCTATATACATTTTAATACAAAAATTATAATTTAAAAACTAGAACTTTTATCTTTAAGCAGGGCTGGCAGGTCTTTGGATTTGTACCAGAATACATTTTTATCTTTGTTTGCAGAATCTGCATGGGTGTAATAATGCTTTATTTGATATTTTTAAATTATTTACTTTTACTTCGCTCTATTTTCATAAACAAAGGCAAAACAAGAGCATAGAATGTTATATTTCCCTTTGAAACTAATGTTTGGACATTTTAAATTTTGTCATTTTGGACTGGTGCATGAATGCAGAAGACATAAAATAACCCTTTTAAGGTTAAAAATGTGAACGCACACATTTTGTATGGACAGTGGGATTTAACCCATTATTGGGCATAGAACCATGTTTGGTCATTTCAACAGACATCCAAAATGGCCCCCCATGCCTCTCTGTGAGGTCACAGAACCACATAGATTTCCCCCATCCTAAATAAATGCTCCTTTAAATTTATGCCTAAGTTTGTGTTTTTGTTATATTTTTATATATACAGCTTTTGGAAAAAATTTTTTTTACCTACAGTGGCCATATATGGTAACTCCATTGATCTTGATTTTCACCATAAAAAAGAAAAAGAAATAAATACGTAAATAAATAAATAAATTCTTATCATATAAAATCTTTTAATATCCTCCAATAACACTCTAGGGTTGAAATTTTGAATATCCAAGTACTGTATTTCAAGTGGTACCCTATAAAGGGTTAACCCACAGCCAGTGAGTCAGTTTTTCAGGTTTTGTGTTAAATAGTCCTTTAAAAAGCCTGCTTTGTGACAATATTCCACAATTCAGATCTTTGTAGCAGTACAACCAAAGCACCCAACATACAGTGATGAGCTCCCCACAGCACTCAATATCCCACGAAGTGATTAGAGCTGAAATCTCGCCACAGCTCTACAGCTGTAAAATGAGCCGTCGTTTGTCTTGGGTGATCAGCAGATGGCTGTTTGTAGCCTTTCACATTTATGGCCTTTGTGATAATCAGTTAAGGCCTGTTGCCTGCTTTTATAGACTGTTATAATCATCTGTGATCAGTTATTGTTATGTATCTACATGTTCTGTATCTACTTTTATACATTATGATCGACAGGTTATATGTTATTTAATATGGTATTTTTATGTTGTTGGGGTTTTTTTGTCCTCCTGTTTCTTGGCTTGTGAAATGGCTAAGGCTGAATAGCACTGATATAAAAGAACATGATTTGTGACTCCTTAAGAAAAACAACTAAATGCAAACAGAAAGAAAGCGTAAAGCCCAGACAACGACCCAGTAGATATTAAACAGAACAAGCATCATGTGATTAACATTGAACAGCGAGCATTTTTGGACTTATAGATTAGAATTATAGGTTATAAATAACAGAAATAGAGCAGAGTATTGGCGTTGGTTGATGTGTGGGATTAGCGGGGGGCTGGGGCAATGAATGTTACCCTCAGTGGGGGAGTTCCGGTGGAGGAGAGACGCAGTCAAGCCAGTTCATCTATGTGCTGCTGGTGCCATATGGAACCACATGATGCATCCACTCACTCGCATGCCTGATTGCCTGGTCTCAGGGAGCAGAAATAATACACTGGCACAGCGAACCAAGACGAACAAGATCAAGTACGTCGGTTGAAGGCAGTCCCTGGGTCTCTTACAGGACCTGGATCCTCTAGACACCTGTTAGAAAACAGATAGTATTACACGTGAACTAAGTGAAAAGTAGGCAGAGGGCTTCTTAAAACTCACTAATGAGTGTGAGCTGGCATTTTGAAGATACAGTGGGACCTCGACTCGCGAACTTAATTCGTTCCCGATTGACCCGATGTGTTCTCGATCCGAATCGATGTTTCCCATTGAATTCAATCTAAATAGAATTAATGTGTTTCAGCCCTGAAAACATGTTTTTTAAAAGTGTATTATGGGTTTATGTGTGGCAGTAAAATGTAGAATAATATTTAAATAACTTTAATTATAGAAAAATAAAACTAAATTAAATAAACAGATGATTTTAATGCGCGTTACCGTTGCGGAGGATACGTAGTTGCTGGCGGAGGTGGAAGGTAGCGGTTAGATATGGTGGCGGTTCTCATGTTTTGCGATTATATCTTTATTTCAACTGTTATCCGCTTAGGCTTCTTACTCTCACTACCATTTCCACTTTCTTGGGACCCATAGTGCAGGGTTATAGAGCTAAAATGCAGAGAAACACTTTCACACCACGAGTGCTTGACCGTAACTTAAGGTTTGTGGCGCGAAGTGTGGGTTGGCTTCATGTACGTTGGTCGAGGATTTGTTCATCGGTTAGTATAAAATCTGTTCGGGAATTAATCCATACGTCAATTTGTTCGTGAGCCGAGGGTCCACTGTATAGGCTTTTATAAGCTTTATTTATTTTGATATTTTTTTAGGAGTAATGTTTTTCGTTCTTATGCAAAACTATCATACTACTGTAGACGGCTGGATACAATCAATGTAGTTTTATCATTCGTTCCTATAGCTCAGTTTGGTTGCTTGTGGAGGAAAAGCAGAATTTGTGAGGTCTTCCTACACAGACAAGAGTGTGTCTCATGCGCCTTTCTTCCTCAGCTTCACTCAAATGCATATTCTTTTAAGCTTGTTATTATGCTTTGGTAGTCCAAGAGCAGCATGAAACTCTTTACTACGACAAACACAACGACAGCAAGTGCAACTTCAGCAACAACCACTCTCATTCTGTTACTGTTATTGTAAAATGTCCACCTTTAGAGATCAGTTGCATGTTTGGCTACCTCTCCTGAAGAAAAGCTTAATTTCTAAATTGCCAGAGAGTGATATTTTTCCCTGACACTTTCTGGACACATTTTAAATTGTTATTTGACAAATTTCCGCATGCTTTCAAACATCAACTCGCAAAAAAACTCAAAAAAAACAACAACGTGCGAGTTAAGAAATTTAGCCGGACTGAGAGGAACTGTTTCTTTTTTCCCCTACTTCATCTATATTTCACTAACTATGGCTAGTTTTGGAGACAAAATCTCAATCCTTCATTGAGTTAATTAAATGCTTTCCATGTCTGCGCTTAACCTGATTACATAGTATATATGTAGATATATATTTAGTTCCATTAAAAAATTCATTACTGTTACAAAAATATAAATGCTTATTCCACCTTGTTAGGGAGCACGAAGCCTTAAGGAGTGTAAAAAGCAAACGTCGACAAGATTAGCTCTGGTATCCTAAATATTAGTCACTGTGGTAGATAATGGTTGACCGTGGTTAATTGATATTATTTGAATAAAAAGAATCTTTTTTTTTTTTAAATGCTCATTTTTAAATGATGAAATTCAGTTCATTTCCTGTGTTCAGGGTAGAAAGGGTATGGTTATGCTAAAATAAAATAGACATTCTGGTAAACATTTCCATTTGAATGAAATTTTAGGAGAAGCCATGCTTCCCATGTAGCAGCTTTGTGTAATCACATCAACCATAAATGTGTTCTCCATGATTTTTACTGTAGTATGACTGATGGGCTGGTTGGAGTATTTTTTCAACTGCTGATCTACAGGGATTTTCATGCAAAACAGACTCTAGAGTTTACCCAGAATGATGCAAGAAATCAAAAAACATCCCATGAGCGGCAGTACTGCGGTCACAACCACCTTGTTGACAAGAGAGGTCAATAGAGAATGGCCAACTGGGTCAGGCTGACAAAAAGGCTGCAGGAAATCAGATAACTTGAACAAGTAAATCATAACATTTTGGACAATTGTGGTGAGCAGAAAAACATCTCATAATGCACAACAGAAGACCCTTTCAGGTCCCACTTCTGTCAGCCATGAACAGAAAGCTGAGACTGTAGTAGGCAAAGGCTAACCAAAATTGGACAGTTGAAGTCTTGACAAGTGGTCTGGTCTGATGAATCTGGACTTCTGCTGAGGCACACAGATAGGGTCAGAGTTTGGCACCAACTGTACAGAATTTGACACCAGTATTGTAGCAAAGCTGATAAACTTTAAAAAAAAAATTTTGAAAAAATCCTGGTTGTAGTTCTGTGACTAATTTTCTAAACAGGAACCAGCCCAGCTTCTGTAACAGATCCAGTGTTGTGGTCACTCACATGCATTTCTATTAATTATTTAGCTGAAGGTAGCTCATCAGAGCTGGAGATATTCGTTCAGGAAGGAAAGAGGTTTTCACATATTTTTCATTTTATTTACCTGCTCGCAGCCGATTAGCAAAATGTAGAAATTGTTTAAAGGGGTCATTGCATTGTTTTTTCATTAATTTTGCAGTGGTCTGTAGTATGAATGAATGCCCTGCGAGACGGTTTTGGTGAAGAAAATGCTCTGGTGCTCCTGTTTCAGGCTGTTCTAGTTTGGTGAAATAGTGGGTGGGGGAGAACGACAGGATTTTGGCTCTTACTCATGAATATTCATGACATGCATTCGTATCGCCTCTGATTGGCTTACAGCGCTGTGACGACAATTTTCATCTCCCCTTCTTCGACCCATGTCCCGCCTTCCCCCCGCATTTCCCTGCCCAGCTTCCTAGCCCCATTAATACCGCCGTTATGCTCCATTGTTTTGCGCCATTGGTTTGCAAATGAATCGCAGCCATGCGCAGCAATGAAGTAAAACACACAGCAGCTCTGCCCTAGCTAAGGTTTGTACAGAAAATACAGAAAATAAAGCGTGAATCATTTGTGTGTCGGTATAATCCCCCTGACGCGACACACGCGTGTGTGCACGCGTTTGTGAAAGAGATAATGAGAGGGAGAATATTACGTCCGAGTAACGAGACATATCGAGACAATTATTTTCTGTACAAATCCCAGATAGGGCAGGCACATACACACACACACACACACACACACACACGCGCATCTCTCTTGTGCATGGGCAATGTTCTTGGTTTTCCCTGTTTAGAATAGAAAAATGTCTGTGCACCATTAGGCTAAGGTGAACATAAGATATTGTGGCTTATATTATAATTCGTGGTTTAACGCTTAGCTTAGGTTAGAAGATGATCAGTCCCTACCCTCGCTCTCCCCGCAGGCTTTAGTGTCAGTTGGCTCTCATCAAGGTGAATCCCGGCAGCTCCACATTAGCATCTGGTGTGCATCAGGTTAGCCATGTCTACACTGGTTGGTAAGTGCAGACAACAGTGCGTTAACATTCCCCATCATTATGGAGGGAATCGATGGTTTAAAACGCCTTCGATGGTCCGCTAGCTTAGCATTAGCCTTAGCACCGGTTTTGCGCTCCTTAGCTTCAACCACGAATTATAATACAGTGTATTGCCACAAATAGCACAGACACGAACATGTTCCACCATGTTTTCAACTTGCAGTTTGCTCCTCTACTCTCAGTAGTTAGCTTCTACCGTGCTGAGCCGAGCCGGGGTCTGCTCTCTCCTATTCGCAAAATCAAAACTGTCTTCCGGTGGGCGGTTGCAAGCCAAGGTGGGTGAGGCCATGAATACTAATTTTCAAACAGATGTCAGTTTGTCGGGCTTTTTCTGATTCGCTTGTTTTTCCATCTATATTGTTTCTATGGCTAATGCAGGCAATATGTGGGTATTTTCACATTTTCACGTGCAGCATGCATATGCAATTCAGAGTGACCTATCGTATTTCAAAAAGAGCAAGTTTTAAATGGTTTCTCATGGAATAACCCCTTTAAGGAAAAGTCATTGGCAAAAAGAGTATGCTTGAAAAACACCAAAAAACAAACCCTCACCTGTTTATTTCAACTTGTTTATTTGGGGGTAGTTTTCTCAACCAACAGTTCATTCCCTGTTTATAGAGTGACGTCAAGTTGAACTGTGTGAACAGTGCAAACTCCAACTTCTCTACTTATTCATTAGTTTATAGTAGTGCTGCCGCGTTTAGTCGACGTAATCGACGTAATCGACCATGAAAATTAGTCGACGTCAATTTTATTGGTCGAATAGTCATCTATTTA
>JAQMCW010000037.1:11526490-11548248 GCA_030068335.1 Chrysichthys cranchii | reverse complement strand
TGTGTGTGTGTGTGTGTGTGTGTGTGTGTGTGTGTGTGTGTGTGTGTATATATATATATATATATATATATATTTGCTTTTGCTAACCTGACTGTCACCTTCCTCATGTTTATCTCCATATCTCATCTAGAAAGACAGGATCAATCCGCACCAAATGGTCCACAGGTTTCTCATCACTTTGGTCTTCAACTTCCAAACAAATAACCAAACAAACAAACAAAAAAATTAAATATGCCACTAATTAAGAGCATTTCTCTAAACAACTCCGTCTCTTAGTTAAAGTAACGTCTTTGCACTCGTTCTTGGCCTGTTTCTGTCTTGCTGTAAAGTTTGTGCAAGTTTGAAACCCCGTAAGTTAATTCTGCCATTCACTTCAGCGCAGCAGATAATACCCTGTAAATACAATTTATCTCTCATTATCTCAGTGATTATCAGACATCTCGCTCATATCCGTTTTCTTCTTCTTCGTGCAAGTGCTTCTGTTTCTGCATTGCTAGAGTTTTGTCCAGTCCAGTTTCACGCCCTATGGTACATCTGCCTCCTCCTTGCTATTTCAGTCCTTTGCTTTTCATAGATCCGTTTCACACGTCAGTCAGATGGGCTGGATTTGTGCTGTGTATTTTTATTTATTTATTTATATTATCTTTATGGCAGGATATTGATGACATGGGAAAACACAGGACGATGTTTCATTTCCTCTGAGGGCAACGTCATGAAATGATTAGTATCGATTTGTTCCTTCTGCGTTTGCATCAGGTTTTGTGGACGTTTCATTGACTGGGACCTGGGAGATTGTCTGTTTCTGCCACTGCACTTACATGGTACATGGCAGGGGGAAATAATGGTGAAAGACAGTGTCCTTTTATAGAGGATGCTGATACGTGCTGTTTGTATAATAAGCTCCCCAGACAAAAATAAAAATAAATAAATAAATAAATAAATAGCAGTGTTGAATCCACAAATAGCAGCCCTTAATTTTACAATGTCAGTAGGTGGCACACCTGCACAAATGTAATTTAAAACTTAAAAGCATTAAACCAGAGGGTCAGTTGTTGACCAGACGCTGAGATTTACCTTTTCGTGTTTCATGTCCAAGCAGAATACTGAACACTGACACTTCCTTGTTCCCGGATGACAGCAGTACGGAGCGCAGGACCAAATTTGTATGTGACTTGTTTGACAAGCATAATGGAAGACTGGGACACATTGACGGGCCTCACTGAACCTCAGGGTTAGATTTCGATTCAGGTTCAACCTCTTTTCAGGCTCTGTAACCTCTCTCTCTCCCTTCATCTGCGTGTCGAGACATCTGGGAGACGTGGGTCACCAGTGGACACAAGGTCATTGTTCAACTTCGTCTGATTTAATGAAGAAAATCTAAGGATACTTATACACAAAAGCACAGATGTCATGGTGATCTCAAAGAAACAGACATTTAGCAAACGCCTTGTTTAGACAAAACATATGACATAACAAAAGGCTTCCTGCACAGGAAAGTGCGTCACAAGATGGAACAAGGACAGTGAATCATGTTCTTTACGATAGCGTAACCTAAACAAGCTTAGTCGTGTCATCAAGGCCTAAATTATCACAGGATAGAAAGAACAACAAAGTAAAGAAACAGGGACAAGATTTTCAATCTGACACTCAGTCCCATAGAAAACTTGAGGGATTATTTGGAACAATCAAGCCGAACCCCAAAATAGTCACCATGAACTCATGGTCAGCGGAGAGTGGGCTAAAATTGACAAGATTCTCAATACACTAATGGTATCCTTACCTGACAGGACCGGTGCTGTTTTTTTTTTTTCAGGCAAGACATAACAAGTTGAAATTGCAATTTTGGTCACGTCAGTTATTTTTCAGGTGTGTGTGTGTGTGGTTTTTTTTTTTCTTTTTCTTTTTTTTTTCTTGTGGAGAAATATTCTCTTTAACTGTCCTAAGAAAATTCCAAAACTCAAAATAAAAATGTTTAGTTCACTGCTCTTGTTGACTCAGGACCTCGTCTGAATCTTTGCAACTTTGATGCAATCGGTGATGAAGGTTTAAGATCTGCCCAATTGGCACAGTTTTATCACGTCATACATCTCTTAAAAGCTTGTTTCTTGATATACGCTCACCATCCACTTTATTAGGAACATGTTCACTCCAGTCCCCGAGTAGAGCCAGATTACAGAGGAAAGTCCCAACTTGTTCATAACTGTTGGGTCCAAAAAATTACATCACAATGTTTTTGTAAACTTATAGTGTTTTCTGAACTACGCAATAAACACTAAAAAATAAGAGCATCTTCACATACGTCTACATACTTAATTATAAGATCATCCAAAGACTATATTTTTGGTTTTATATGTGTAAGTATGCAAAGACGCACATATTTAAGACAACACATTGAACGACAAAGCATCATCTGCACAGTTCTGCTACATATACTTACTACTACAACTACTACAGCAATATCAACTGGCAAAGAATAATTTTGCTTTCTATTATTCTATCTCTTTCTTTCTTTCTTTGCTTATTTATTTATTTATTTGCTTATTTGCTTGTTTGTTTGTTTGTTTGTTTGTTTTTGTTTATTTATATGTTTCCTGTTCACCTGATGCGTCTTGCCTTTATTTGAGGGCTGAGGTATCCAAGCATTAGCAAAGAAATGTCACATATGCCTAATGTTTTGTCCAGGGAGCAACCTGTGACACAGTGCAGACTAGTGGTGAGACTGAGAACTGCAGATAAAGGGCCTTGGGCAGGTGAAGTCACTGTTGTTGTTAGTCCAGATCCTCAGGGAAATGCCGGAGCACAATGA
Organism: Chrysichthys cranchii; assembly: GCA_030068335.1. NCBI lineage: Eukaryota > Metazoa > Chordata > Actinopteri > Siluriformes > Claroteidae > Chrysichthys > Chrysichthys cranchii. The sequence continues at coordinate 11,545,442 of JAQMCW010000037.1, read as the reverse complement.
AATGCATGCACTCGTGCGTGGCCGATTGAGGACCTATATAAAGCATGTGCGTGCCTTGTTCATACAGACTATTGATCTGCTTAATTCAGAGCAATTTCAATGTTTGGGAAAGGAGCCAGGCTAAACTTATCATTGTATTGATCTACGGATGCCTTGTCAAGTACAAGATGCATGTCTTGGTGAGAAAAGAGTGAGAGCCGGAGTTTAGTAACATCAGCAGAGACCTGCGATAAATTATTTATACTATTGATCTGGTATTTAACAATTGAAATGCTCAGTGTATGAGGGGTGAGTGAGTGAGTGTTTGTGAAGGCGGTCAGGGGGCGAGTGTCTCCAGGCACTGATATACTGGCTCATTAGGGCAAATGGACAGTAATCTCTTTTGTGGCAGTCTTTCATCCTTATCCGGGATTTATAACATGCTGAGTTATGGAGCCGGCTCTGCCCGCTACTGCCCCCATACGTCAAGCTGTCAGGGGTGGCGAGTGCACCCTCCATCCAGCCTCTTCTTCCGCTCCACACTTCTCCTGTCACTTCATTTATCTCACCTGTTTGGCTGCGGTTGACAACACCAATAGAGGAGCCTGACTCCGCCTGGCTCCATCTCAAGAAGCAATGGAAATGAAATGATATTAAGGAGTTGTAGAAGTTGGCTGATATATGACAAACTTACAGGCATTGCTCCATCACTCACTGCAGCCGGAGATGTCAAAAATATCAAGTCAGAGTAGAGAGTGCAGAACGTAACTACTCGTGTCAGGGAGATTAGCTCGATCTACTGTAAGTAGTTTTCTTCCCCTTCTCTTTTTTTGTCCATTACAATATGGCTCTCCACAGGTGTTTTTAAAACGTACAAATGTCACTAAATTATGGAAAGAGACAGTGGCTATGATACTGATTTTTTACATACTCTTACATAAAAAACAAAACCTGCTGTTCTGGATCCTCCCTATCTATACACCGTTCTCAATTTCACATCCTGACAAAGTAGAAGTGCAGTGACGGAGGCGGCATGTTCTGGCAGCCCAAGACCTCTGTTGCAATGCTGGAAAAGAGCAGACGTTAGAGTCCTTAACCCTTGAGACGCTCATGTCACTGTCTCGAAAGAACACAGCCAGAGAGCAGCACAAAAGAGGAAGGATGTTTTTGATCTTCCTCATCTCCTGGGCTCAGTCAGTCCCTCACTCAGGGGTTGCAAAGAGGGCTCGGGGGACATGAGGTTAAGCAGAAAACAGCCCTTAGAACTTTGTCCACTTCTAGAAAAACAGTACAAAGTATTAGTGGATGGATAGAGCTGTATGGTATTCAAAGAAATTATACCTAGTTGTTTCCATTCTATTACAGATGCTGTTTGAAACACCAGAAAGAGCAGATTTCGGGCTGTGAGGGGTCTGAGCCACATCATCCTGTGTGTGTGCGCGTATTGTAAGGTTATAAGCCTTTCTGGAACATTCCACTCATCAGTACATAAGGACCATAAGGGGTCAGGTGTGTGTGTGTGTGTGTGTGTGTGTGTGTGTGTGTGTGTGTGTGTGTGTGTGTGTGTGTGTACACACACACACACAAACACAGTGGAACCTCTGGTCATGAACTTAATTCGTTCCGAGACTCTGTTCGCGACCCCAATCAATTTTTCCCATTGAAATGAATGTAAATACAATTAATGTGTTTCAGCCCTCAAAAACCTAGTGTTTTAAAGTGTATTATGGGTTTATGTGCAGCAATAAAACCTAGAATAAAATTTAAATAACTGTAATTATAGAAAAATAAAACTAAGGAAGTGAGGAGAAGATGGGCGGGGAGGAGGTTACTGTACAGCCAATGAACACACATCTGACCGATTACGTAAAGGGACATGCGAGTCTTTGTTAGGTGCGCAGTACAGAAACAGAAAATGGGAAAATGTTGCCGTGTACGAAGCGGAAGGGGAAAATGGTGGGGCTGTGTTTGTTGGGCACCCAATTACTGTATGTGGTCAGGACCAGATGCAAAATTTTGGCATTTTGTGGTTGGGAACCGATTTGTTCGTGTTCGGAGGCGTTCGTGACCAGAGGTTCCACTGTGTATATACACAAGGGATCCTCAAGTTACGGCACAGTTCTGTCCCTACAACAGTGATGTAACCCGAATTTTGGTGTAAGTCGAAACACACTCTAGCCTAAGTCACTTACCTATCCTAGCACATTTGTAAAATCATAATCTACAACATAAAAACACAACTAAGCCACAGAAAACGGAAGTGTACTCTACTGTACACTGCACAGTTGTAACAGGAAAACTGACATCCGATATCCGTTGCTGTTTCTCCCTTTTCTGATGTCTTTACGATGTCTAATTTCATTTCCAGCATGATGGCTTTCCTCTTCGTCGAAGCACTACCATCAAGACTCTGACTTTAGTTTAGGAGCCATGATAAGGGCCAAAATGTCACCAAACAAAGCAACATTTACGGACAAAACTTGCGCCTTTTTTTACAGCCAACTTCACCAACTTCTTCACTCATACGCCGCATTACTGCGTATTCTTCCACCGAGCACAAACTAGTTCACCCATGTAGTCCGTAAGTACGATGCTAACGGCATAAACCGAAACACTCATGTCTCAATTTTTTTTTTAAGTTTTCATGGGAGCGAGCGTCATAAACTCGAAACATTGTATGTCGAGACTGTTGTAACCTGAGGACCTCCTGTGTGTGTGTGTGTGTGTGTGTGTGTGTGTGTATGTATGTGTGTGTATATATATATATATATATATATGTGTGTGTATATATATATATATATATATATATATATATGTGTGTGTGTATATATATATATATATATAAAATGTATGTGTGTATGTATGCATGTGTGTGTATATATGTATTTCGACGTTCGGACGACATACAGGAAGTACACGGACGACGCCCGGATCACTTGTGTCGCGAGAGTGATGCCTCACTCTCTCCCGCAACTCACGGAGTTAACTTATGTATTGGTGTATTGTACAGTCCGCGGGTTGTTTGTGAGCTTCAAGAGCTAATTTTAATTCAAAAGCATGTCGTCTACAGGAAAAGACTCCTGGGTAGGCTAGGCTGAGATACAGGTTAGGCTAAGTGGTTCAACACAGTGGTTCGACATACAATATTTTCGACTTATGATGGGCGTGGCGGAACGTATCTCCATCGTAACATGAGGACTACCAGTGTATGTATATATATTGGTGCTTTAGAGTTCTGTTCCGGTTCCTGTGGTTTGTACCTGCTATTGCTTGGCATTAAAGGCTCCTTCTCTGTGGTACTTTCAGAGTTCTCATGTTTGGGTAGGAGAAAATTCTTTCCCCTTTCAAGCCCTCAACTACTAAGGCTCTATTTACACACTTGCATGAATTACTAAAGTGGAGACTGAAATTGTTTTTAATTCTCTTTTTTCCTCTGTCTCTATATCCGCTTTAGCACTCTCTGTAATTAGCTAGCTGCCTTTTTTGCATCACAGCAGACAGAATCAGATGTGTTTTTTGGTTGTTGTTTTTTTTTTATTCTCACTGCAAATACGAAAATAGACTTATCCCCATTGGAGGTGGCTTGGAAATAAATGTGTAAATGCACCTTTATTTTGAGGAAAATGATAGAGTAATAAGTGGTTCACAGTAATCCAGGATGTACCTATAGCATGTATTGCAGTTCTATACTGTACATATGCAACAAAGTGTAGATTTTATTGTTGTATAATCTGATGCTGAAACTAAAATATACAGAGTTTGTGATTTAGCTCATGTTTAAAAATCTTTAATTTGATATAAATTGCATTGTATTGGTTAAGCACTGTAATTATTATTATTATTGTTAGTTATTGTTATTGTTATTATTATTATTATTATTATTATTATTTAGAAAGAAGTAAAGGAAGTTCGAGCGACAGATGAAATGTACATATGGTATGAATTATGCAACAACTTGATATCCCTAAACTCAGTCAGATTTATTAGTCCATCTACGCCTTTTCAAAGGAAGCTTTTAAAATAATGAATCTGGTCATTTGCCCATCGCTACAACTCGACCAGCGTTCCAACCGTATTCTATGGGGTTAGATCTGATCCTTCTTATTTTTCCTGCTCTTTCCTCCTGGACCATGAATGAGTTGTTCCCAGACTCTCTAGCTGTCATGAAGATATCATGGCTCATTAGCATTTGTACATTTGCTGCGATTTATTGCTCTGATTAAGAAATTTTGTTCTAGCCATAGAGTGCATTATGGCCTCAGTGAATCCTGGCTGCATTCGGAGTTCTGCTTCTGTGCGCGTTCAAATAAATGCCGCTTCGCAAGAGCACTAGATGAATGTTTTCGAGCTAAGAATGCGCTAACTCTAATCTGGTGCACAGAAAGTATACAAAGTGTACAGCAAATTCCCTCATAAACCTCAAAGCCTTTCCATAGGCAGCTACTTCATACTTGTAATGTCCTTATATACCTTCTTATTGGAACCGGATGAAGATTAATCATAATTTTCCTTCAGTTACTACGACGTCACACGTATAGGTACACACAAACACATGCAGTAGACTGTGTCCTAGATTTTGCACCTAGAAATGGCTAATGGTTCTGTCTTTTCTCCCCCTGGGATGGCTTGAAAGCATATAACAAATTGCCTTTAGAGGTTAGTTAAAGACCTTTGAAATAATATCCGCACTAGCGTGCCAGATTAGAACGAGCGTTTTTTTGGCCTCGTGTCAGACCTGGATTAGTTCCTTGAATAAGTAAATGTCATGCAGTATATTGGATTTAAATTATAATGTAAATGGTGATGCAATGTAGTATGTTCATGAGAATAAATGGATAGTTCAGGATTGTACAGTATGCTTTACATTCACAATCACACACTGAGTTACGGTGGCGTGCAGAATGCTATTGGTGGGACTGGTCTAATCCGTGCAGGAAGGGTCTGGGTTTATATCTGACAGCTGGAGATTCTGCTCCTGATTTACTTTAGATTAGTTTGGAGCCACTCCAAGCCTGTTCAATCAGGGCATAATGCTTTTTCGCAGTCCATGGCGATGACCTGTTTCTTCCGTCCTGATCTTCCTGTTCGCCAGCACACTATGTCAGTATCACCTCTCCATCCCTTCACCTACAGTACACCAGGCACAAGAGTCAGATGACGCTTTTTTACTCTTTCCTGAAGGTTTCTTTTTTTTTTTTTTTTTCTTCGATTTTCTATTTATATTATGCTGAAGGAAGGTTAAATGTGCTTGATTAAAACTAGGTTTTAACAGGGCGAGACGGTCTTGTATATGTGAGGTGAGTTTCGGTATTCTGAGAGTGAGAAGGAAGAAAGTAGGACAGGAGTTATGGTAGCAGGTGGCATATGTGAACACACTGTTATCCCGCTATAACCACAGAGTGTGTTTGGTTGGCACAGGCATCAGCACCAGAAGGCTGTGTGTGTTTGTGTATGTGTAGGTGTCTGCATGTAAGAACGGTTGTCGGGCATTGTGTTCGCGGGGGACAGAGGATGTCTTTACCCACCCTAGCTATGTAGTGAGCTGGGGAATTGTTTGCGGCTCCTGATGGCGGTTGCTGCGTGGCTGCCTGGATAAATATAGCCGTGTTTATGCCCCCTCCCCATCTCCCTAACACTTTAATCAAAAGCAATCTGGAGGAGGAGAGGAGTAGGAAAAAAAAAAAGAGGGAAAATATGGGATGTGCCAAGGTCTTTTTGTGTCGCCTCCTCCTGAAGGAATCAGCAGGGACTGAGTGTGGATATGGGGGAGGGAGATGGAGATAGAGATGGAGAGAACTGTTAATGCATAGGAAAACAAGACCTGGCCTGCCATGACTCTCATCAGGTCTCTCCGCAGAGAATATGGACCATGCCCATGCTTTATAGCTATAGAAATCCACCCCACAGGCTCGGCAACTTGGTCCCTATTTCCAGATCGAGTCGGAAAAACGCATACCCTGTGTTTGTTGAGAATTTACTGATATTATTGCTGCAAATGTATTTATTACGTACACAGTTTTAGCTAATTTGGCACCACGCCTTTTAGGTAGGGATAACACATTCATCAGCATTTTATGAATCATTTATCATGCAGTGATGGAGGATTTATGAAAGGCTTACGACAAAACACACCATGTGTCATTAGACGTGAAATCGACTTTACCTAAAGAAAGCAGAACCCTTAATTATCATTATGCGAACCTGAAGACTGTTATTTTTTTATTCTCATCTTACTAGAAGAACAATAATCTTTGTAAAATTTTCATTTCTATGAAATGTAAAAACAACACTTTCCTCACTGGGTAATGAAATAGACAACAATCTATTTTTTTTTTTTCAGATTCATAATCTGCATCCTCAACTCTGTCCGAGTGCATACTTTATTTTCCTTTATCACTTAAGATTCACGACTAGACATTTAACGGTTAACGGATTTTTCCACAAATTTTTTTGCTTAAAATGCATTGTCATCGGAGTAGAACATGTCTACCAAGTTTCAAGTCGATAGGTTAACGGGAAGTGGGCTAAAAATTGATTACAAAATTTGTACCAGACAAATAGACAAACAGTGAGTGAAGTAAAGTGTTGTAAAAACGAACTTGTTTGCGATATAAAAGATGCATTCATGAAGCTTTGAGGAATCTTTTGTGCTTCAAATTAGTGTTATTAATCCAAAATGGATCATTACTTTGGTTTGAGTAAGCGAATAAGATTTATTTGGTTCACATTGCAATAGTTACATACAATGCAACTTCCCTTGCATAAGAAAACCAAATGGAAGTCAAGTACCGTTAGATTTTTTTTTCCTTCTTCTTATATTAGTGAAGCTTAATTGAAATAGTGCTTTATAATCGTTTTAATGCAAATGCTGCTATATGAAGTAGATAAAAAAAAAAAATGCACTTCCCTGTAGGGAGGATAGTAGTTGGACTGTGTAGATGCCTCAGAATTTCATGAACGTGTTGCCAATAAAGTCAAAATAAATAACTTGCAAGGTATGGATAGATTATAGGCATAATAGCCACATGTTTGTTTGTTTGTTTGTTTGTTTGTTTAGCCAATAAATAAATAAATAAATACATTTTGGACACTATTTTTTATATTTATATTTTGTTTAAATGCAGATGTATATTTAGTTTAGTGTGAGATTCGAACCATGAGTTTAGTGTGGTTATTGTTCCGTATTCAGTTCACCTGGAAAGGTTATACTGAAACCTCCTCATTTTATTCACCTCGATATCAAATCTAATCAGAAGAGGCCAAAGTCTTTATCACTCTAACTAGGTTCTTTTAGGATATCACATATTTGTTTTGCAGGTAATACGAGGGAGAATCAAAAAGTAAAGGCAAAATACATTTAACAGCTTTAATCGAAGTAACTGTGAGAAATTACATATCACTTTTTCACATCGTCCCCCTACAAAAAGACGCATTTGTTGTATCGCTCATCTAGCTCCTGTATTCCTGCAGAGAAGAGGTTATTCTGCTGCGCCCGAAGCCAGGTGAGCAGTGCTTCCTTTAATTCATCATCAGAGATGAACCTGTGACCAGGCCGCGCCTCCTTCGGTGGACCGAAGATGTGATGATAGCTCGACACCAGATCCGGGCTGGAAGGAGGATGTGGAATTAGTTTGAACCTGAGCCGACAGCATTCCTCTTCTTTTGCTGTGAACTGCAGGTTTAAGTTCATATCGCAGCAATGCACAGTAATTTGCACTGTTTACTGTTTGCTTCTGGAAATGCACCAGAATAGACCACTTCATGTCCCACAAGAATGTTAACATGATTTTCCTGGGGGAGAGCTGACCTTTTGAATTTCTTCTTCCCTGGAGAAGACGGATGTCTCCACTCAGCGCTTTGTCTTTTGCTCTCAGGGTAATTTTAAACTTGCCTTTGCTTTTTGATTCTCCCTCGTATTAGCACTGCCTCTGATTTTTTTTTTTTTTTTTTTTTTTTTATCCGTATATGTTTTACCCTACGAACGTGCCTGCCTTTAATAAAGCACCCATTTTGAGTTCTATGAGGATCTGAGCGTGACCAGTCAAAGTCCACGAAGATTTAGGTTTCCTTGTGTAATTCTTGATTAATTGGTCCGTTGTAACATGCGTTGTTAATAAATGTGTTCTAACAATCCAGTTGGTAAAGACGTGATGAAATTTCAATAATGTGTAGTAGTTTCTGTGAATACTACCTAATTGTCTATGTTCACTTTCTTAAAAATAGACCCTGCAGATCCGTGAGGGCTGATCTTCCTGCTCTCTGTCTAGACAGTGCTATCTAGGTGAAACCCTTTTTTAAACTTCAGCATGTTTACAGTGCTGTGCTCTCTGCAGGTGATGTGGGTATGTAACAAGTGCCGTAAGCAGCAGGACATCCTCACTAATTCAGGGGAATGGTTTGCGGAACAGGGGCCAAAGGTGAAGCCAGCGGCCCAGGAGACAGCCGTAAGCAAGACAGCCACATGTGCAGATTCTGCGGGAGACAAGAAAGGGCGCTCTAGGTCTCAGATTCCTCTTGGTTCCTCTGCCTCCACTGCCCAGGACAACCAGCTGCCTACAAACAAAGGCCCCGCTGCTGGACAGGCCGACATGCCTTCATCCCGATCCCGGAGTGAACCGCCACGAGAAAGGTTATAGTGATGTATAGAATTATAAAAATAAACTCAGTGATACATCTTTAATCAGTAGTACCTTTAAAAAAAAAAACCCACTTGATTCACCCTCACTACTTTTCCTGCCTCTTAAAGTTTTGCCATTTATTCTCTGTTTTGTCCTTTGCAGACAGATTATTTCCTCTCCTGCATTTTCATCACACCTCATGAAGTTTGAAGATAGAGTAGGAAATATTTAGTTTAGCTTAGTGTAATGAATAAAAGTCTGATGGAACAAGAGGCTAAATTCTGTGCAGGATAATATGCACAGTTGGTGTTTATTTGCTGGGAATTATAAGAAATGAGATTCCTTCAGTTTCCTCAGGGTGCTATTTACTTATTACGGTTGTTGCCTTGTCATACATGCATTTAAATCACGTTGTGCGTAGATCTGAATAATATGTATAATTCATGAGTAGCAGTCCTTTTATGTGGTCTTTGTGAAGCACAGCGTCTCCCTCTTCAAATTTTCCGTCTCTCTGATCCTCCACTTTTGTTGCTTCACCAGGAAAAAGCAATTGTCGACCTCAGACCAGAACAGCAAGCCCGGACCAAGAGCGGAGCGGCGCCGGGGGCTGACTAAAGTCCAGTCGCAGCCTTCACAAGAGTGGGAGGCTGGGGACGCTCGTCGAGAGACTCGCCGTCTGGTTAAGGCCCGATCGCAGGACCAGAGCTATTCTGAACTGAAGGGAAGCGTGGGGGAGCTGAGAAGGACAGAGGGGGAGAAGAGGCCACCTCGAGAGGACCAGCGGAACGAGGCTAACCCTCCATACCATCCTGTCAAGGCCCAGCCAACAGAGCAGGAGAAACGCGTGCATCCAAAAGTACCACGGCTTAGACCGGCGGAGACAGGCGGGCAAGCTGGCGAAGCGGTTACAGAGAACAGAACGGGCCGGAGGTGGGCAGAGGAGCGACAGTCATCTCTGGAGAGCAAACAGCAAGGGGTTATGGGAGAGAGGACCGTGGGGGGCACAATAGGATCTGGGGTGCAAGCTCCTAAGCCTAATCACAACACTCAACCACCTGCCCCAGGGTTCCGCATGGGTCCTGCTGCTCCCACCGGAACCCCTGAACTCAGGGAGCCTCCTGAAAGGGACAGGAAGCTGCAGCCGAGCCACCTGGAGCCAGGCTCGGCTGGTGTGGCACGCAAGGCCAAGCGGGAAAAAGCTGAGAGCATGCTGCGTAATGACTCCCTCAGCTCCGACCAATCAGAATGCCTGAGGCCTCCCCCGCCCCGCCCCTACAAGTCAAAGCGTGGAGGGAACAAGCGGCAAATGTCAGTCAGTAGCTCCGAGGAGGAAGGCGGCTCCACGCCCGAGTATACTAGCTGTGAGGATGGAGAGATCGAGAGCATCAGTGAGAGAGGTGAGCTGCACTGAGAAGTTCCATTTTCATAATTCTTTAATATAGGTAAAGTCATTTTTACTAAAGTAGTAGTAAAAAATACAGCAGAAAGTAAACGTTTGCCTAGCTTACATGGAAAAAAGTGTAATGTTTGCAATGTATCAAAAAGCATGTAATTACAAAATGTTAAAAATCAAAAAGAAGTGTGGGTGTAAGGCAAAACATGTCAACAGTCGAAAAACATGGGGAAAAAATGAAGATGGGAATAAACAAAGATTTGCCAAGCTATTTGGCTGATTTAGAACAGGTTTGTCAGGAAGAATGTGCGCACATGATTACAAATGATTTCTATCACTTTCAGAACAGGAATTGCATTTTTAACTAATATCGATTTCAATATTAATATCTTAACCCACTTGACTGGATGATCGGTTTGAAATCGTGATGATGAAAAAGGTTTGTGATTAATTGCGTGGTACGGATCATGGACGTTTTTGGACAACTTGTGCAGTTCTGGGTGTCTAATGCTTTGCGCTAGACAGACAAACCCCGACTGAACAGTTTCGGGTAGGAGTTGTTGAATAGTAAGGAGGAGACAGGAAGGTGGTGGGTGTGAAAACTCTCACGAGGAACAAAAGGCAGAGCTGAGAATTTCAAGATAGGAAACAGGAAGTTGTCCCAAACTTCATTTATCTATTTTTGTGCAACCTGACATGCTAAATGGCTTGTTCTTCTAAATGAAATTTCTCTGACTCTTTTCAGTTATGCCCCCAATTTATCACTATACACAAAAATGGACTGGCCTCTGATATGCATCCCTGGTCTGAAAAAAAAAAAAAATCTATAATGCGAATATGGAATTTAATCACTTTAACTGGTGTCTGACCTAAGACAGGATGCTCAGAGTATTAAATACAATACCTGTGCACTGTATTCTGACTGTGATTTTACTCTCAGTCAAGCAAGAATACATTTCTTATCCATCAGTTTACATCTATAGTGTACAGCCAGTCATTTATATGACAGATAAGTGAAACTAATAAGGTCTGTAGGGCAGGGAAGGGTGTGCTCATGCTAGTATGCTGCTTGTCAGACAAAGTGGTTGCACACAGACATAAAAGGTCAGTGTATTAACACAAGCCAGAGATGAAATGTAAACTGCAGACAGAGCGAGAGAAAGAGAAACAGAATGAACAGTACACCAACTCATTGTTATCGTTGTTGCAGGACTTCATCCGACTCAGAGATTTCCTTTACGCAGTAAGTAAGAAGTCTGGAAGTTCCGTACGGAGGACGTGAACCGAGTTGAACTGGCGATTAATGCGTATCGATGAGAATTCCTCTCGATTTCTACGAGCATGCTGTTTCCGAATTATGTCCAATGAACGTTTCGAACCTTTATTCATTAATGACGTCCTGTGGTTAATATGTAGTGTGTCCAAATGGTTTGTTTTGGATATCAGTATAAGAATTTCAACTGCAGCTGTTTAGTATTTGTATAAGTTTGGAGTTTTGAAATGGCGTTTTATACTCAATATACGCTATGCATGTGACTTAGCTGAAACGGCGGTGGTTCCTGAATACAGTAATATTGGGGGGAAAAGAAGAAAAGCAGCATAAGATATTTTAATAACACTGTGAGTATAAATAGATTTATTATAGATACATAAAATCAAATCAGTGTTTGTTTTTTGCCTTTTTCGCTTTCTATAAGTAATTGGGACACTCAAGCACTAGCTGTAAATCTTCATCTTTTGCTGCCTCCTGGCAGATGTGCAGATGAGAGGGCATGTGGGTCATGGGAATATAACATGAAACAGCTGTGAAATTCTGCTAAACAACTGCTCATGTGACAACTTGTATTTTTCTAATCTGTTATGCATTCATTTGTAACTGTTATTCAATGTGTGAATATATATTTCTAGTAATATAATAATGGCAGTTCCTGTAGATTGTGTGTGTATTTTGCATTGAAATAGTCTAACGGTATGGTCACTATGAACCTTTTTGTTTTGTGTCTGGGTTGTCTGAGAGTTTAGAAATCCACCGATGACGGCATTAACATTTTATGTGTGTGAGTTTGTGTAAAAAAAAAAAAAAGTGTTCTTTATTTGAGAGAAACTTTTATAGGACAACACTTTTCACAACAGATCTGGGTTAGAAAAAGAGGAGTCTTTTTAAGGAAAGATGCATTCCGTATAGATTCCAGCATCTGACATACTTGTAAGTAAGCCACATAGACCTTATCTTTTTCCATAGCTCGTTTTCTTCCTTTCAGGTCATACACATCAAGTGAACTTGGCTTTTAATTCAAAGAGTTATGCAGCCTTGCTGGGAGGACTTGGGGGATGAAAGCAGTGAGTAGTTAGTCAAACATTTCAAACAAACCCGTGTCTTCTCCAGTACGGGTTCCTTTTTTAGTCTGGTGTGAGGCCCAAGTTAGCAACAAATACTTGACAGTCGTACAGGAGCTTAAGAAAATATGAATGGCGCTTGTACAAAAGTCTACTCTGCCAAACTACCCTTAAAAGCTGTTCAGTTTCTCATAGAGCATAAGTTTACTGATGGACTGATGTTTATTGTTATCTCTGTTTGGTTTTTTTTTTTTTTTTTTTTTTTTTTTTTATTTTAGACTTTTATTTCACGCATGACTTTAGTTTTGCACAAGTCTTAAACATGATAGAGCTAAACCATGAACTTATCATGGCATTGCTGTCATAGCCATTTTTCCAAGTCATATTTGGAACACAGGATGCCCCATGTGCGCAGAATTCAACATAAACTGGTCAGTTCAGAGGGACACACACACGGTGGCCCGCCATAAAACATGCCAAGAGTAAATATGAGGCCAACGTCATGGAAAGACCTGAGACTGCCACTGTGTCTCTATGTAAGCATCGTTGAATGTCATCAACTTTCCAGCGTCATGACACTAAACGCAGCTCTTAGGCACTGTTCAAACACAAAGTTGACTGGCACAGAAGCTCCATTAAATCTCCGCAGTCGCTGTCGGCCTGCAGGATGAACAGAGCGGGGCGTGTTTTAGCGTGACAGCTTGGTAGAGAGTGCCACTCTAGAGTCCTAATCTTCAATAAACAGAGTGCTGTGAGTGTAAACAGCAGGTCTGGAGAGTGTGTGTCCTGGCTAGCATAAATCTGCAGTTCACCAGTCAGGGGAGAGCTGTGTGTTTGTGTTGCTCTCGGTGCTCCAATTGACTCTGCTTCCTGTCTTTCGTTGTGTTTCAGGGGACTGGGAGCGCTATCCTCTAGATCCCACTGGGTGGCATGTAAGTATTTCAAGCTCATGAGACTAATCATGTGGCACTGATTGCTCAGTGGTGATGGTAGATGATAAATTTAATCAGGACAAAACATTCTACGGCGATGAACATGCTGAATATCATGTACGGCGTTAAAGATTAGGCAATGTGTCAGCTGCGGGTAGAATTTGAAACACAACTGTTTTACTCCCCCCTTTGGAGAGCAAACTTATGGCGCTACTCTGTGTTAGATATGTATAGATTATTGCACATGCATTATTGCTTGTCTCGGTCTCTTCAGTGAGTGTGCATGGCCTGTGATCACCTTGCTAATCCGTATGGAACACATATACGCAATGATTTAGTCTTTAAATGTCTTTATATTTCTTTGCCCACCAAGAATGAAGCCACCGGCTTCAGATTTATTTTTAAAAGGATGATTTATTGTTTTTTGCCCAACAGCAAGAACATGTTGGATGTTTAGACACTATTTTCCTGTCACAAGACCTCTGCTCGTGATATGCGCTGCTGTATTTTTGGACATTGTTATATCGGGCTTACAGGGCTTCTCTCACAAGCTCTACATCAGTTTGATGACTCTGTTAGTTTGTATCATAGTTAGATACAAATTGTCAGTCCTATTCACCAAAATGTGGCAACAGCTTGTGTGCACAGACTGGTTGAGAAAGTTATGAAATAGATGACGCATAAGAGTGGAAATTAACTCAATTGATTGTATTGGGGGAAAAAGTGTTTAGAGTGAGTTTTGGGGCAGAAATGTTTTGGCTTATTTATGTAGCTTTTACAAAAGAGAGGATAAGGTATGAGTTTTATGTAACATACTGCTGGAAGTTTATGTATAGAAGTGAATTGTTCCAAGAGCAGTAAAGCAATGTCTGCGAGAGAGTTCCCTCTGTGACGGGATTAAATCACTGCCTTGTTCTTCTCAGCATCCGGTTACGTGGCAGCCCTCCAAGGAAGGTGATCATTTAATCGGCCGAATTACACTGAGCAAGCGTACAGCCATGCCCAAAGAGGCAGGAGCACTGCTGGGGCTAAAGGTTAGGAGACACACACACAGCTCCAACAACAATTACAATTATTAATACACATACACATCAACACAAAAGCACAAACAGCGCACTCATCCCAGCTCTGGGATTAAATATTAAACGTGAACTGGTCCATAGCCATTTTTAAGTGCTAAATTTACTTCACAAATCAGAAACATTGTATACATCAGTTGTCACCGTCCTAGTGTGGAAGAGTGTATAATGTACATTCAGCGTTCTCTTTATTAGGAAGACCTGTATTCCTGCACATTCATGCAATCATGCGGCAGCAGTGCAATACATAAAGTCATGCAAATACACATCAAGAGGTTCAGTTAATGTTCACATCATACATCAGAAAGGGAAGAAGAATGTGATCCCGGTGACTTTGACCCGGGCATGGTCATTGATCTCAGACAGACTGATTTAAGTACAGTGGATCCTCGGGTCACGAACGCGTGAGATGGCGAACAAATCGACGTACGAGCTCAATTCCCAAACATATTTTGTACCGACCGATGAACAGATCCTCCACTAATGTACAGGCAGTCAAACCCATGCTTCACGGCACAAACATTCAGTTCCGGTCAAGCACTCATGGTGTGAACGTGTTCAACGCATTTTTTTGTTATGTTTCTCTGCATTTTTGCACTATAAGCCTTCATTATGGGTCCCAAGAAAGTGGAAAGTGGAAATAGTAGTGAGAGTAAGAAGCCCAAGCATAAAACAGTTGAAATAAAGAAAGAAATAATCGCCACCATATCCCTCCGCCAGCAACTACGTATCCACCGCAAGGATAACGTGCATTATAATCATCTGTTTATTTAATTTAGGTTTATTTTTCCATAATTAAGGTGATTTTAGTTTCATTGCCACACGTAAACCCATAAGACACTTTAAAAAACACGTTTTCTAGGGCTGAAACACATTAATTGTATCTACATTAATTTCAGTGGGAAAAACTGATTCGAGTTGCAAACAAATCGGTTCACGAACAGAGTCTCAGAATGGATTAAGTTTGTGAGTCGAGGTCCGACTGTATTTCAGAAATTGCTGATCTCCTGGGATATGCAGTCAGTATTCCATAACATTTACATAAAATGATCAAAAAGGAGGAATAAAAAACCAAAACAAAACAGAAAGTGTCAACCAGAAAGTGTGCGAGGAAGCATCTTGTTGATGAGGTTAGAGGAGAATGGCCAGGCTGGTTTACGCTGACAGGATAAATGAAATAACTCTTTCGAGCCATACTGAATAGAAAAGCGTCTCAGAATTCCCAACCTGCCAAACCTTGAAACAGATACATCAGTGAAAAAACAACTCCAAGTTCCACTCTTGTCAGCCAAGTACAGGAAACTGAAGCTACAATGAGCTCACCAAACTTGATTCACTAGATTTCTGTTCTTGCCTAACATGAGTGAATCCCCATGTGGTCTTTTCCTGATGTAGCCCATCCTCTTCCAGGTTTGACTTGTTGTGCGTTCTGAAATGCTATTCTTCTCATGACTGTTATAAATAGAGGTTGTTTGGGTTACCTTAGACTTCGTGCAGCTTGTACGATTGGCTGACTGGATAGTTGCATGAATGTGCAGATGTTCTTAATTTAATTATACAGTGTAATCGGTCACAAGTCAAGTAAGTGATATTTTGCTGTGTGCTGTGTTGTGGCGTGCTGTGGTGTGAGTAGGTGGTAGGGGGGAAGATCACAGAAACGGGGCGACTCGGAGCCTTCATCACCAAAGTTAAAAAAGGAAGCCTGGCGGACGTGGTGGGCCATTTACGGGCAGGTGAGGTCACCTCATGAGCAGGTTCATAACATTTTGTACATTTACCAGAAGTAAAAATAGAAATAAACATGGCACACCTACCGGTATTCAGGCACTCAACTACATTAACAGACTGGATTTCTTGGCTGGGTCTTGTTCCCCTGTCATGTTAAAAGTTGAACAACTTTTAAGAACTTTTGCCTTTGTGTGAGCTCATTCTTTTAGAGACCTTGCCAATAGTGCATTACTCCACAAGCTCGAGATTTTTTTTTGGCTATGCTTACGCTAACTGGCTAAAAAAAAAAAAAAAAAATCACGAGGCCATTATTCTTGCTTGTTGTGTGGAGTCAGGTGGAGTCACAGGTCATGGGTGAGAAGGATTTAGAAAGATTTATAAATCATTACTAGCTTTCAGGATTGTCAACATTTATTGCTGTTGTGTAGGTGGTTTTAGAAATTGAGGCCAAGAGTTGCAGATTTGTTCTCTAATTTGACCTTTTAGTGTTTTATTGTCTTTTAGGGGATGAGGTGCTGCAGTGGAATGGTAAATCATTACCCGGATTAACCACGAAGGAGGTTTACAATATTATCTTGGATTCGCAAACGGAACCCCAAGTTGAATTAGTCGTTTCAAGGCCCATTGGGTGAGTCTTCCATTATCGTCTTAGTGTTATTAATGAAATTTCCTATTTTTTTATTTATTTATTTATTTATTTATTTTTATTATAAACAAGTGTTATTCAGATAACAAATGACCTAAGGATTTTTTCCTGGATTTCTTGTCAGCTATTCATGGGGATTACTATGTTTGCTCAGTCTAGCCTATTTCAGCATTAGGAATTTCTGCAGTAATCTGTGTTTCTGTTCTACTTAGTTTCAATCATTAGTCATTATATTGTACTTCATGCCATCCTGCTACCTCTTTAAAAACATGCGTTCGTTGATTTCTCTCCAAATAACAGCAAAGGGTGTATAAATCTCACCAGAAAGTAAAACAAACTCCATGAGATGATTTTGATCCCCTGACTCTCCTGATTCTTCCCAGTTATTTTCCACATAGAAATCGTGCCTCTTAAAGACTGGATTAGTCCATGCGTTTAACAGCTGATCCTGCAATATTTGTTTAAAACTCTGCCTTTGTTCTTCAAGTTTATATGTGCGTGGTGGGGTCTGCGTTTGTTAATGAGTGCTTTTTTTTTTCAGTGATATACCCAGAATACCAGAAACATCCCATCCTCCATTAGAATCTAGTGAGTATTGTTTTAAACACTTTGCCATGCAATATTTGCTCTGTCCCTAACTTCAAGTTAGCATGATGTCAGTTATAATTTTAGGGGCGTTTTTGTTGTCTTTGTGTCTCTACAGCAGGCTCAAGTTCCTTCGAATCTCAGAAGATGGAGAGACCCTCTATATCCGTCATGTCGCCTTCCAGTCCCAGTGGTCTGAGAGACGCTCCTCAGCTGCTTCCTGGACAGCTTTCGGTGGATACAGTACCAATGAAATACCAGCATGCTCATACTTTAGTTTATGCTTTGCCTTTTGCCTGTATATAAACAGCCATGCATGCATCTCTTGCAGGTGAAAATGTGGTACGATAAAGCTGGCCATCAGCTGATCGTGAACGTACTGCAGGCCAAAGACCTGCCCCCCAGACAGGATGGACGACCAAGGAACCCTTACGTCAAAATGTACTTCCTTCCTGACAGAAGGTGCTCAGACATATATAGATATATATATATATATCTATCTTATATTCATCCTCAAGAATGAAGGCAGGCAATTTAGTCCAAAATATGTGTGGCGGCCTGGGGAAACCTTTCGCAAGATAAAATGTAGGCATTTTCTTTATATAGCTCTGAAAACTGCAAGCTTTCCTGTTCAGCTTTCCTGAACTGAAAGTTAAATCATTATATACATACACACACACATACAGTCAAGCCCGAAATTATTCATACCCCTGGCAAATTTTGACTTAAAGTTACTTTTATTCAACCAGCAAGTTTCTTCTTGATTGGAAATGACACAGGCGTCTCCCAGAAGGTAATAAGACGATGTACAAGATTCAAGGATTCAAGGAACTTTATTGTCATTACATTACATGTTAAGAACATGAGGTGAAACGAAATTGGAGTCCCTGGTCCCGGTATAAGCCCAGTAGACAGAATAAAATAAAATAACTAAGTAATAAGTATAAATATAAAGAAAATTAAAAGAAGAAGAAAATAAATAAATAAATAAAAACCCAGCAGTGTATGGAGTCAAGATGACATTGTGAAATAAAATACCAATATATACAAGAAATAGCAGCAACAATGTGATGGTCCAGTCCTGATTTGGTAGTGCATCATTGTGAAAAAAAAATTCTCAGCTTTTATTTACATTGGAACAAAAAGTAACTTTTCCAAAATTATTCCTACCCTTTTCAATAATCAACAGAAAAGCCTTTATTGGCTATTACAGCAATCAGACCCTTCCTATAATTGCTGACCAGCTTTTTGCATGTCTCCACTGGTATTTTTGCCCATTCGTCTTTAGTGATAAGCTCCAACTCTTTCAGGTTAGAGGGTCTCCTTGCCATCACCATGATCTTTAGCTCCCTCCACAGATTCTCAATGGGATTCAAGTCAGGACTCTGTTAATGTTTTTGTCTGCTAACCATTTCTTCACCACTTCTGCTGTGTGTTTGGGGTCATTGTCATGCTGAAATGTCCAGTGGTGCCCAAGGCCTAGGTTCTCTGCACACTGCCTGATGTTGTTGTTTAGAATCCTGATGTATTGCTCTTTTTTTATGATGCCGTTTACTGTCATTAGGTTCCCTGGTCCATTGGCTGCAAAACACCCCCAAAGCATTAAGTTCCCACCACCATGTTTGACAGTGGGGATGGTGTTCTTAGGGTTGAAG
>JAQMCW010000037.1:11515175-11526390 GCA_030068335.1 Chrysichthys cranchii | reverse complement strand
CGATCTATATACACAGTATAAGACTTTGTGAGCCAGAAAACTACTGTTTTGATATTGAGATCATTCTAGGAAGGGGTGCTGAGGTGGGAACTTTGGTCAAATGTGTCATGTAAAGGAGACGAAGGCAGATGCATGTGTGGAATGTTTATTAAGAGTGAAACCCTGATGATACAAAGACTAAGTAACATGAACTAGGTAAGATCATATAAAGAAAAGGGTACACATTGGGTATACAGAAACTAATGAAGGACCATGTGCGCTATACAATCGTTACATAAATAGTGGTGCTCAATAACCAAAACGTGAAGCAGGTGCACAGGTATGTGGCATGATCCGGTACGGTGTAGTGCCTGATGGGAAACATCAGGTCCTACCCTAACACAAGGTTGGCCCAAAGGCTTTAAAATAAACACCTGTTGTGTCCATATTCAGTGGAGGCGTGTTTAATTCTGGAGGAAATAAAAGCTTCAGGCCCAAATAAATTTGCAGTCTACCTGACTGGTTTTATACCATGGAATAACACTTAAAGTATTTGTTTCACTCCAGTTGTTTATTTTATTCTGTGTGTTTCTTTGCCCTGGTTTATCAGTGATAAAAGCAAACGAAGAACGAAAACGGTCAAAAAGAGTTTGGAGCCCAAGTGGAACCAGACCTTTGTCTACTCACATGTGCACCGGCGGGATTTCAGAGAGCACATGCTGGAGATCACAGTGTGGGACCAACCGAAAGTTCAGGATGAGGAAAGCAGTTTCTTGGGAGAGGCAAGAAAAACACATGTATCCATATCCACACTCTTACTGTGACTTTTCATATCAAATTAACTTTTTTTTCCATCCCAACACAGATTCTGATAGAGCTGGAGACCGCTCTGCTGGATGATAAGCCTCACTGGTACAAGCTCCAGACTCATGATGTGTCCTCTATTCCACTGCCCCACCCCTCTCCGTACCTGCCCCGAAGACACATCCATAGTGACACACCCACTAAAAAGCTGCAGCGTGAGTGGAGGACAAGAAGTCTAAAACTGTACTATTAGATGGGGATATTAGATGGAAATATTTTGTAGCAGTAAGTGAAGAAATCTGGACTTGAGGTGCATTTTTTAAAGACCGTTTGCTGTACGTCCGAACGGCTTTATCAGTTCTCATCAAAACTGCTCAGATGGCTGAACCAGTAACCAACAGTGGGCTTCATTTATCAAGCTGGATATGAATGCATTTAACACAGAAATTTGGTATAAATGGAAAAATTCATATGCTATGCAACTTCATGTGTTTGTGTAAATTTATGTGCAAGGAGATTTATACATTTTAAATTGGAACGAGCTATAAAAAGTCCGCACAATGCTGTTAAAACCTCTGTTAGGTTTTTGTGATGAAACCAAGATAAATCATGTGAGGTCATTTTCCACATTTAATGTGATCTAGCAAGCAATGAAATTCAAGTGAAAACACAAATAGAAATGTGTTAGGAGGGGAAAAAGGTGATGCCCTTTTATGCCATTTTATAATTGGGTTTGTGACTGTGATCAGAAATAACCAGTCACATTTAAACGTCGGTACAAAAGTAAGTGTTACAAACCTATCATCAGTTAAGTGATTCACATCAGCAAATCAGCATTACTGAAACTTCTGTGCAATTTTTAAAATTTGGTTTGGCCTGCAGAAACATTTACACATTAACGTTTACACTTTACCCAAAGATTGATAATTGTGGCCTGTTGATACAGGAAGTGGATTTGGATTCATTATATTTCAAAGACATAAATGTGCATTTTTCTTAAGTGAAGTCTTTGGGTAAAACAGTTATGTTTTATAGTGGTCACTAGAGTTAGCTTTTCAAACACTGATATTGAAAATACCGGTTTAAAAGCCCTCTTTATGAAAAGTCTTAGAGGTGGAATTTGTGGTTGGGCCGTTTCTCTTGGCATTCAGCTAAAGCAGAAAGAAGCCAAGTAATGATACCGAAAGCTTCTGCCAGAAATCTGAAGTACTCTCCACTGATTGTGTTTGTATTAACTTAATTTTGCTAATGCATGCTGGGAATTTTAGTGACCAAACTTTGACAGAGGTAAACAGACACACACACATAAAAAAAACCCCTATAAATTCTGGCAAAATGCAGAGCATGGAATGCAATACTGCTTTAAAGAATATCACATAACTTTTCTGCCAAAATCCTCCTTTAAGACAAACTGCATTTGTGTTCAATCTGTAAACTATTCAGCCAGATGATCGTTTTTTTTTAAAAATCAGTCTTCATCATCATTTAGCTAATGAGTTTTTTAATTGCATAACAGAGAACAGAATTGCATGCAGAGAATATACCTGCCTTTATAGCTACATATAGGATTTAGTTTTTTGTTTTTTTTTCCCGAGTGGCGAGTGTGACCATTTGGATTCAAATATGCAAATGTATATTCATCTGTTTTGTAATTTCTCTTCCATTAACGAAATTCCGTATCACTTATCACATGTGCATGTCCAAATGTCTCTGTTTTATCCATCTGTCTTGTGTATATATCAATTTGTCTGTCTCTGTGGTGTCTGTCTGTATATGTCTTTTGTGTGTGTGTGTGTGTGTGTGTGTGTGTGTGTGTGTGTGTGTGTGTGTATGTCTGCACAGGCTCTCAGCGCATCACAGAATCAGATTATGATGATGGTATTGGCGTAGTGGCTACAGGTGTGTGGGGGGCATGGCGCCAGAAACCTCTACACTAATACTGTGATTTGTGCATTAGAATACAGAACGAGAGAAGCAACGAGTCAGCAGCGAGCTTTCCTCTTCTACCGAAAGCATCTGCTGTTTTTTCTGGAGACAATGCAACATGATATGTCAGGCCATGTCATAGCTTTAGCATGCAAGACATCATCCCGTACACCTTTGTCACACTTTTTCGCAAATATTGTACATAATCAACTGTCATATAACATCAGAACATTTTCTGTGGGTCTCCATGGGTAGTTTTGTCTCCAGCGCTTTTCTCCGTAGTCAAGTAGAGTAAACTTTAACCACAATGCACAGTGGGTGACACTAGAGAAAGATGAAAGCCAAAAAAGTGAAACAGAAGTGAGGGAGCTTGATCCTCCCTTCAGTATCCAATTTGCTCTCTCTTCACTGTGCATGGTGGTGTCGTTTTTTTCCTTGATACCTTGCTTTCATTTTCTTCCATTCTCCAGCACATCTGTTATGACTGTGAACTTCGCAAAGCTACAAAGCAGACATTAAATTGAGTGCATTAAAATGTTTAAAGTCCCTGGCCTTGAGCAAGAGTCCTAAAAGTAGTGATTAGGAAGACAGTCCAAATGTAAAGTAAAATTTTATAGGCTCGTTTCTTTAGCCAAGAATATTGAGTTGTTAATTTAATTGCTCGTGGCTCAGCAGCGAGTCTGTGTACTCAGCTGAGGTATGTTTGTCTGAACAAAACAGACGCATACAAAGACAAAACTCCAAAATACATTGGAATTTATGCTACACACGGTCTCGTGAAAAAACGCTGATGCTGGAAAACCAGAGAAAAGAATGAAGCAGGTATCTGCTATACTTTTTGCATGAATATTTGAAATTACATTGACTTGTACTTGACTAATCCTTTGGAAAGGAAAGTAAGGATTTTTTTTCCCCCCAGTAGTGTATGTTTATTAGTGTACGTTTCCAGTAGTGTATGTTTTTATGTGTTTTTGGGTGCTTACAGCTGCAGAAAGTCGACCAAGAGAAAAGGAACGAGAACGAGGGAGGGAGAGGGAAAGAGAGAGGGAGAGAGAACGAACTACACTGGAGGTTCCTGAGCAGCAGAGGTCGACACATCATCGTTCTCGCTCAGTATCACCTCACAGGGAATCAGAGAGCAGGGCAAGGTCACGGCCTGCAAACGTCCCCATGCAGAGGTAGGAGAGAGCATTTAGAATCAGATAACGTTACAATCTTGATACAAAAAGCACCTGATACAAAGTGTATTCTAACATTTATTGTATTCTACATCTGTAAATAGAAAATAAAATCAAAATGATATGGGCTCAAAACTTTGCATGTGCTGTACTATTCACCATGTATCAAATATTTTCTTTAGTAATAGTCTATATGCCCACTCTTTGTCTTTAGAATTGCGCTTTCCTTGATATCTGTTATAATTGAGACAGATGTCGTACTCTGCCATATTCCGATCAGATTTGTAGGCCAAGAGATCCATGGGGAAAAATATAATTCAGTGGGACCTCGGGACACGAACTTAATTCGTTCCGAGACTCTGTTCGAAGACCCGATTTGTTCGCGTCCCGAATCAATTTTTCCCATTGAAATTAATGTACATATAATTAATGTGTTTTTTAGCCCTCAAAAACATGTGTTTTAAAGTGTATTATGGGTTCATGTGTGGCAATAAAACATAGAAGAAAATTAAAATAATCTTAATGATAGAACTGAAAAAAATTCTAAAACTAAATTAAATAAAAAGATTATTGGCATATATAATGCACGTTGCTGGAGTAGGTGGATGGTGGCGGAGGGATATGGCGGCGGTTCTCGTGTTTTGCGATGATTTCTTTCTTCATTTAAACTGTTATACTCTGACTACCATTTCTACTTTCTTGGGACCCATAATGAAGGCTTATAGAGCAAAAATGCAGAGAAACACAATGAAACAAGGCTGTGAACATTATTTTATTTATTTATTTTTGAGCTTTAAGCACAGGGAAAAAAATCAAAGTTTGAAAAATCCTTAATTATACAAAAACTTACTGTAAACAACCAAGAAAACTAACCTTGCATGAGTCGACTTGTGGCGTTAAGGAAGTGAGGAGGAAGATGGGCGGGGAGGAGGTTACTGTACAGCCAAGGAACGCACGTCTGACCGATTAAAGAGACACGTGCATGTTTATTAGGTGCGCAATACGCAATTGCGTAATATGCAAACAGAAAATGGGAAACCATTGGCGCGTACGAAGCGGAAGGGAAAAATAGCCAGGGCTGTGTTTGTTCGGCACCCGATTATGTGGTCGTGACCAGATGCAAAATTTCGGCGAATTTTTTCGTCGGGAACCGATTTGTTTGTGTTCGGAAGTGTTCGTGACCAGAGGTTCTAGTGTATATGGAACTATTCAAAAGTTTGCAAACACCTGACCAACATGTTCATAACGTTAGCCTCATAGCATAATTGCCTAAGTCATTGTTCACTGAAATATGACTCAGGCAATTATGCTATGAGGCTAACGATATGTGATTTAGTTCCCCTGTGCCATTATAATAACTTCAACTCTTCTGGGAAGGTTTTCCACTAGATTTTGGAGCATGGCTGTGGGGATTTGTGCTCATTCATTCATGAGAGAATTTGTGAGATCAGGTACTGATTTAGAAAAAGGAGATCTGGGTAGCTGTAGGCGATCCAGTTCATCAAGAAAAGCCCTTGATGTTCATTTGTTCAGTTTTTCAGAAATCACATTGGTCGCAAAATCCTCACATTAACTTTGTGAAAAGAAGAAAAAGTATTCTAGAGCTATTTAGCTAGCTATTAGCTGCACTTGTGGGTTACCAAGAGAGAACTGGTAACTAACGTAGCACAGGGGCAGTAGTAATTTATTGTACAGTTTCTAGAGTTTAAGTTCAAGACAGTATAACTATTTTTGATTATGATACATACACAGGTTGATATGCACCAAACTTTCCATGATATTCTGCTGATTTTGCAGCTCCCCCACCTTTTTTCATATTCACTTTCCCTTCCTCTTTGTTCTAATAATTTTTATCTTGTGAGTGATGGAGAGGGAGCCAGAGCAATGGGCTTTTTCCCAAGTCAATTAAATGAGTGCCTTTTTAAAAGGCATAAACAGTTAGCTTGACATCAGTGTCACTTCTTGTGTTGTGTTGCAAGCCAGACCAATGCAACAGACGTTGGTACATTTTGTCAATTGAAGTGGCCCAGAACTGCTTACTTTGAGAAAAAGAGGTCATTTGACTGACATGGCAGGTAACCAATCATAGACCTTTTCTGACACAAAATTTTCTCCTTTACTCATATCTAAATTGTTTACACACGCCTCTTTATTGACTTTTAGACATAGGATTCTGTAAACTGGAAAAGCTCAATGGGTCATAATTTGTTTCCCTTGCTGGAATCTAGCACACTTAAGTGCAGATAGCCACACAGATTCCACACTTCAAGATACTGAAAGTTGGGCCCAGAAAAATATACATAATGTATCCCATGGAAGCAGTGTCTAAGATGGAGACTAACCTTTGTGGAGCTTTTTTAAATAGCAGTCAAATATCAGCACAGATATCGGTAGCGATAGTTCAATACTTCTTTGAGTATGGCAGGAACATGCCCCTTTCATCCATATCCTAATCTTATAACCCATGCTTATTATCATATGGGTTTGTGAAAATGTGCTAACATTTGGAAACAATTAACCCGTCTCTGTCTGTTTCTCTGCAGGAGTTTGGATGAGGCACAGCATAGCCATAGGTCTCGTTCACCAACCCGCTACCATGAGCATGGTCGTGTCCAGGAGAGAGATCATGTGGATGACAGGTAAAGATATGCTTGTGCATGGGTATATGGATAGTGTTTCTTTACAGTAGTATTTCCCAGTCCTCCTGATGGAGTACCTCAAGTCTAGCCAATCCTTGATCCAATTTACCAACTAATTAACCGGCTCTTGAGGTTTCAGAGCAGGGAAAATGCTAAAAGTGCAAAGCAGGAATACTCGAGGACTAGCCCTGGGAACCACTGTGTTACGGACTAATCTTCTGTGTATATGTTATCATAATGTCAAACGCCATGAGTTTCAGTGCTTCTACAGAATGTCTTTGTACAGTATGTTACACATTTCTCAAGAAGGAAACAGCAGGAGTCACTTTTTTATTGACAGTTTGACATGAAGAACGCTTGCCTTTGTCAAAGACCTGTGTTCAAATTCTCTTTGAATATATTTATCCAGCATTCCCCAGAAAGTCAAGTTTCAATAAAGGCCGCAGTCATCCTAAACTCCCCAGGTTACGTGGCTGCTGATGCACTGCTAGTTAATTTTCTCCGGAAAAGAAGTGGCCTAATTTCCTTCGCATCATTTTCACACTTAGGAAACACAGGACATGGAATGTTTGAATAGCGCTCCATAAAAATGTGTGCCCCGATCATGCTCATATTACTGTGGTTCAAAAGATAATTACAGTCTGCACCAGGTCCTATTACACCCATGCGCTCTCTTTGTGTTTGCTTGTTTATTGCTTTGTTTGTTTGTTTACCCCCTCATGTGTCACCCATTTCCATGGTAATTGCAGTGAGGTCATCTTGATACACAGATCAATGCGGGGCAGGAGCGCAGAGTGCCTGCACATCACAAGGTAAAAGAAATACTGTGCCAGGGCTGGATCTTCCTAAGGAGTTTGGATGAATATTACTTTTCATTTATTATTTTCATCACTGTAGTACATGTGTATAATCAGCCAACTGTGCCTGAATAATGTTCTCTTCCTGTTTAAAAAAAAAAAAAAAAATCATAATCTGTAGTGTTTGTAGTTTGCCTGGCCTTTGGAGTGTTTTATTTTGAATGTATGTACGTATGTGTATGGCATAGATGCTCTCATGTTCTTTGCGTATACCGTGTATCTTTCTCAAGTGTTTATATCCAACCTCTCTTGCTCTTCACGGAGTATTATACAGTGCAGTAGCTCAGTGACAAGAGGCATTACCAGTGGAACCTTCCAATCCTGACTGGCACACTGCCCAAAGCCAAAGCCAACAATCCTTATAACAGTTTAGTTAACTTCCAAATAACCATCATTTAACTGTTATTATGACACATTTATTTTAATTAATATGTAACCAAATTTGTTGCTCAACTCTACATAGACTGACTGGCAGGAGCTGGTTTTTAAGCAATGCATGAATTTTTATTTGCTTTGCTTTTGTTTGTTTTTTTTTGGTTTTTTAACATCTGATTTTCATTGCCTTAAGTTATTTTCCTGTCTGCCATTTGCATGCTTGGTGCTTTGTCTGAACCCAAGTACAGTGGGACCTCAACTCACGAACTTGATCCGTTCCGAGACTATGTTCGCGATCCGGATCAATTTTTCCCATTGAAATGAATGTAAATACAATTAATGTGTTTCAGCCCTCAAAACATGTTTTTAAAGTGTATTATGGGTTTATGTGTGGCAATAAAACATGAAATAAAATGAAAATAACATTAATTATAGAAAACTAAAACTAAATTAAATAAACAGATTATTGTAATGCACGTTACCTTTGCGGACGATACGTAGTTGCTGGCGTAGATGGCGGTTCTCATGTTTTGCGATTGTTTATTTATTTAAACAGTTATACGCTTAGGCTTCTTACTCGAACTACCATTTCCACTTTTCACTTTCTTGGGACTCATATTGAAGGCGTATAGTGCAAAAATGCAGAGAAACGCAACAAAAAAAATGCATCGAACACATTCACGCCACGAGTGCTTGACCGGAACTGAAGGTTTGTGATGTGAAGCATGGATTGGCTGCCTGTACGTCAATCAAGGCTTTGTTCATCGGTCGGTACAAAATCTGTTCAGGAATTTAGTTTGGATGCCGATTTGTTCGCCATCCGACGCATTCGCGAGCCGAGGGTCCACTGTAAATCCTCTGTGTACAGCAGTAGTAAGTACGGAGCTCAGGATCTCTAATGAAATCATCTGCAGGAAAGTAACAATTATTCCCCATAGCATGGTCAAAGTGAACACAGAAGCGGTCCAATGCTATACAGGAACGTTTTGTAAATACTGTATACAGTGTCTTATATTAGCATACACCCCTGTAAGACCTTCTGTGTTTTTAACCTGAAACTGAAATGGACTTTATTGGATCGCACTCACTGTGTAGTGTAGATGCTAACCAGTACACCTGCTCATTCATGCACTCAACTAAGCATGTGGCAGAAGCCTAATACATAAAATCATGCAGAAACAGGTGAACAGCTTCAATTCATGTTCACGTCAACCATCAGAATTGGGAAAATGTGATTGTATTGATTGTGGCATGGTGGTTGCTGTCAGATGGGTAAGGTTTGAGTATTTCTGATCTCCTGGAGTTTTCACAAACATCAGTGTATAGTGTACACAGAATGGTGGGGGGAGAAAAAAGAAAACAAAGAGGAACAGTTCAGTGGGCAGAAACACCTTGCTGAGAGATGTCAGAGGACAATGGCCAGACTGATTCAAGCTGACAGGAATGGTGCGGTAACTCAAATAACCACTCTTTATAACCATGGCATGCAGAAACACATCTCAGAATGGACATATCTTTGAACGTTGAGATTGATGGGCTACAACAGCAGAAACCAAAAAGAGGAATCATCCGGTACAGGCTTACCAGAACTGGGCAAGATTTGAAAAACACTGCCTTGAATTTTTACTCTGTCCAGTTTTGGTGTACCTGTACCCACTGAAGCTTCAACTTATTCTTCTTGGCTGTAGAGGAGTGGAGTATTGGAAATTTTACATACACTTTTTTTTAGTATATAATGGCATGGCCTTTTATTTGCTTGAGCCTGAATCAAACTCATCTACACATCTCTCACAATGCTTTGCCAGACCTTTTGTGCATTTTCTTCAGACAGGACTGATGTAACTCAGTTAGATTTATGGGCCTTCTTGCATAGACACAATTTTTTTTAGTTCAGTCCACAAATCTTCTGTGGGATTCAAGTCAGGGTTTGCGATGGCCACTCCGATGCTTTCACTTTGTTGTCTTTAAGTCATTTTGTTCCAACTTTGGAGGCGTGCTTAGGATGATTGCCCTACTGGAAGGTATCTTGAGGTGCTGCGTCAGCATTTCCTCAAAATGGCATCTATTTTCTGGAGTGCATTAATCCTTTACCAGCAAAATACACCCATAAAATGATGCTGCCACCTCCATGCATAACAGTTGTGATGGTGTTCTCCGTATTAATAACCAAAGCTCCTTCCTGTTATCATTAGTGCTGATCATTATGACCAAACGGTTGAGTTTTTTCCCTCTTAAGACCAGAAATCCCACCTGTAAATTTCACTCTGGCTTGTTTGTTTGTCCTAGAATAGGGGCTTCTTCCTCACACAGCAGGCCATGATGATATAGGACTCTTAATGGTGGCTGTATATAGCTTGGTACCTCCAATGCCTTCATCAGATCTTTTATTGTTGTCTTGAGGTTCAGTTGAACCTTTAAGACCATAGGTCGTTCATCCCTGGTAGGTCATTTGTGCCTCCTTTCTAAATGAAGCAGTGTCTGCATGCTCCCAAGCTTTTTATATTTGCATACAATTGTTTATACAGATGCTCACGCTGCCTTCAGTACCACAGTCCAACCAAACTTAGATTTTCTCATGCTATCGAGAGGAAGAGGTAGGCCCTTTTACTGCCACAAGAGCACTCCCAGTTAATTCTTCATTCTGGAAACTGACCAGTTACAAGCTTCTAGGTCATTAAATTATTTTCTGCAATCTTCGAGACTGTTTAAAGAGACTGTGTATGTAAACTTTTGCCTCACTGGAATTCTGATATATTGAGTGAAATCTGCGCATAATTGATCGTCTTAAAATGACCTCTGATGTTAGCAAAATAGATGTCCTAATTGACTTGCCAAAAGAAATTCATGGTAACATCTGTTTGTAGTTTGAACCCGGGCGGCGGATACTTAATACGACCAACAAATATCTCTCTTTTGTTTAATTGATGAATGTAGAGATATTGTCTAAATCCAATGGTTAAAAGTCCATTTCAGTTCCAGGTTGTAACACTACAAAATGGGGAAAAGTTCAAGGGGGGAATACTTATGCAAGGCACTGCGGAAAAAAGTTCAAACTTAAGGATCATGCTTCTTCAACAGGCCTTATCTCTTCTCTTTTGCTTTAATGTGCCATGATGAACCCATTTTCTTTTTTTTGGATCTAATATTATTTGCTTGTTCTTTTGCATCTTTTTTGTCTTTTTGACGCCCTTCCCTTCTCTTCGTTGGATGGCATGTTGTGACCCTAGTGATCTGCAGCCCCCTCTTGACAGGGTTAGAAGTGCTAGTACCAACTGTCTGAAGCCAGATTCAAATCCCAATTCACCTGATCGAGAAAGGTACTCACAAGTCCCCATTCCTTGTCCCTAAGTTTTATTTTGTTTTGACAGATCATTTCTGTTTTTAACAGTGTGTGTGTGTGTGTGTGTGTGTGTGTGTGTGTGTGTGTGTGTGTGTGTGTGTGTGTGTGTGTGTGTGT
>JAQMCW010000037.1:11460968-11472507 GCA_030068335.1 Chrysichthys cranchii | reverse complement strand
TTCTTACTCTCACTACCATTTCTACTTTCTTGGGACCCATAATGAAGCTTATAGAGCAAAAATGCATAGAAACACAACAAAAAAAAATGCTGTGAACATTTTTTAATGAGTTTTAAGCACATAAAAAAATCAAAGTTTGAACAATCCTTAATTATACAAAAACTTACTGTAAACACCAAGAAAACGAACCTTGCATGAGTCGACTTCTGGCATTACGGAAATGAGGAGGAAGATGGGCGGGGAGGAGATTACTGTACAGCCAATGAACGCATGTCTGACCGAGACCGATTTAAAGGGACATGCGCATCTTTGTTAGATGTGCAATACACAATCGTGCAATATGCAAACAGAAAATGGGGAAAACATTGGTGTGTACAGAGTGGAAGGGGGAAATGGCCGGGGCTGTGTTTGTTTGGCTCCTGATTGTGTGGTTGTGACCAGATGCAAAATTTTGGCGAATTTTTTGGTCAGGAACCAATTTGTTATACAGTACTGTATACAGTAATCCCTCGTTTTTCGCGTGGGGGGTTACGTTCCAAAACTTTCCACGAAAGACAAAAATCCACGATACATGGGCGCCACCCCTAAATGCTTTTTTAAAAATAGTTCAAGCCCTAAATTATCCTCCCATGCTCTTTAAACACATTCTAGACACAATTAAACACACAAAGAAAACATTTGCAAGCATGTAGTGAGGTGAATTTTGTGTAGAATTCATGGAAACATTACACTTCCAGCGAGTACTTCTAAGAAGAACTGGGATGTTGTTGATTGTTGGTTGCTTCTCCCCAACCATACATGTCATAGCCAGCAGCCAATTACAACCAAGGTTAAATGAATAGGGCATTCCAATTGGCCAGACTTGTTCCTCTAGCCATTTATTTTTTTCACTATCCCCACACCGCATTTTTGTAAACAACGCAGTGTTCTTTGCCTCTTGTGAAAATATGATATACACTGTACTGTATTTTATATATTATTGATATTTTACTCCATTTTAATCCATGTTTATATTTTTCTATTACCGGGGAAATCCGCAAAAAAAGTTAGATATACTCTAAATAAAAATCTGCGAATAACTGTGGGCAAAATGTGACCTGCGGTGTAGCGGGGATTACTCTATATAGATTGTTTAACAAATGAAATAACATTACAGCGATAGCAAAACACAAATTGCAGTGTGCTGTCCTCAACAAATTTTACATCGTTGGTTTGAGCAAAAAGAGAGGTTGAAAAAAGCTGTTATTAACTGTGTATACATCACAATTATATGAGTTACCATAATTACCACTCCAGTCAAATGAAGTGGTATGTACCAAAGTGGCATGTGAAACAGTGATGCTCTTTTCTGATCAGGACATCTGCTGATGTTCCAGCTTCTTTCCAGTTCACATGGTAACACATGAAATTCTCAGTGGTGTATTATCTCTCTGTGAGATGCTGTTTAGCCAACAGTTTCTTTTATTGCTCCATTTGTTTACACTGACACACTGCTTTACAAGGACCTATTTTTTTCAGTGATTATTTTAGTGCCCAGAGCATTTTAATAATGTGTGAAGAAGGAAATTTAGCGTAAATAGAGCAGGTAGGTTTTGTGAGCAATTTTATAACTTTCTCGAGAATAAACTGTGCCTGTTCGGTTGTGTAGTTGTAGAGCAGCGGGGAGGTTTGTTTTTATTAGGCACCTGCCATCTCAAGCATTGGCTCTTTATAGTCGTGCGTTTCTGATGCTCTGTCAGTGTTCTGATGCTTCCTGTGTGTTTTCTGTTACATTTACAGTTAGAGAAGGTCCTTCAGATTAGAAGTGTTCTACTAAATATAGTATAAGTGATTCATATGAAAATAACATATATAGAAATGTTAGAAAATAGGAATATACGGGGTACCTGGTTTAAATTGTTTAGGGTTCCTATGGCTTAAATTATTAATTTGTTTATATTTTAAGAACTATAGCCAATTGAACCAAAACAACTTCAGAAGTGGGCAGGATTGGTCAGAAGGTTGATCTAGTTAATTCGGATCTAGAGGAAATAGGATTAAAAGAACATTCCCACCTACACATCTACTCCAGGTCTCGCAGGGCAATTGAACATTCTCAGAGGAACGTGCTACCTGTTTTGTTCTGTAAATATGAGACCACATTTTCCAACAATTAGTTATTGTTGCACTGATTGACAGATTGTTATCCTTCCCAATCGTAGAGGTGTTGCTTGAACTCCCAGCCATGGAGTTCCTCGGGATTTGATCTCCCAGTCACAGGCCTTTTCTGGTACACCAGTGGAATGACCCTCAGACACTTTTACTCTATTTGATTGCAGAGCAAAATTTAATTTTGAAAATGTAAAAGGTTTTAGAAATTTAAAGCATGCTTTCCCGTGGTCTATCTGTATCCAGCAACTGTGATAAAATACCTCTTCTCACCTTGAACCAGGCAATCCTTCATTCCAACATTCTTAAAAGCCTCTCAGCTCATAGTCCTTTATCAAGCATTGACGACAGATAGAAAAACAAGGATGTACGTCTTCTTGGCCAGTTGAACCTTTCATCTGCACACATTCATTTTCTCTTACATTGTCTTAAAAATAACCTCTCATAATTAGTCATGCCAAGTCAAAGATTCATTCATTTCCACTCAGGGCTTTGAATTAAATCTCAGACCACTTGGGCAGGTTTTTTGTTTTATAAAGAAGATACTCGTCTTTTTGAGTGTTACATGTTCCTCATATTACAACATCTTGTCTGCAGCCTAAAGACAATGACATTCAGGCAGGAAGCCATGAAACTATTGGGTGTTATTTTGTGGCCACTAAGCCAGTGTTTGACAGATGGATATTATAAATATAACATTAATTGCAGGGTTGTATCGAAGGCGATCCAATGGCAGATGCTTAGCTATGAAGGATATGGAGATGAACATGTCCAACCAACACTGACTAAGCAGGCATTTTGACTTTTCATTTTCGATAATGTATTTGGTTTTAAGGGGGCCCAAGGGTAGTAATAGTGCTGTTTTACTTCAGTTGATGAGGTTAATTTAGTCTTTGGAGATGTCTGACAAGTCTTGGCCAGATTCAAGGATAAAATAAATGTTTATTGTTTTTCTTTCTTTCTTTCTCTCTTAGATATATACTCGGTGTGGATTGAGAAACAGATTTGCAGCCTCTTTCTGTGGTGTTCATGTCTTCATAAAGGGTTTTATCATTCACTGCTTGGCTAATTGAGATCCAAACAATGACAAATGGATGTTTGTCAGTGTAAAAAGAAATGAAGTCAAAGGTTTTTTCCATCTTGAAGTAATTGCCAAATTTAGTGTGTGGCCAGCTCATAAAGCCGCAATGCTTTTATCTACTCTTACTCCCCCTTTTATCCCCGTGTCATGCTTTCATTGTTTGTTCCATTATAAATCCCATTTCTTATTTCATTATTAAGGAGAGGACTCTGCCTAATGGTACAAAATAAACAGTACACGCCTTCTGCATTCAGAGCATATGGCGTCTAATGTGCTCCGGGAATAATGATACATAAATCACAACCTGCTCATTGAAAAGAGCACACTGTCCAGTTTGTCTTGTCATTATTAGCACTGTCTGTCTCTCAGTCTGAACTGTGAAGCGCAACCACAGTCCCAGTGTTAGCACACCGCCCCGTTCATAGCTTTACCTTTGCCTGCTGTCTACAGTAGCTTTGTACCATCTCTGTTCAGTCCCTGATTTATACTTACATATACAGGGGAGAATTCCAGCGGGCTTCAGATCATATTTCCATAGGAACACTTAAAAAACATACTGACAATTAGAAATAACACCGATCCTATACCCAGGATCGACATCCATCCAATACATGAAAGAACAGTGGATCAGATACTGAAGGGGGAAAAAAAAGGGCAGAATTCAGTGCTATTCTGAAACAAATGCTTGAAATTTTAAAAAAGAAAAAGAAAAAAAAAAACCTTTGACCTGGAAATGTGCACATATAAAAAGACATGCTTATGATTGATTTTATTATATTTATTTGTCTACTTTTTTTGTCTTCAATATATTTGGTAGCCATCCATCATGGGGTTTGAGAGACCTAACACACTTGTCATGTATTTTATTTATATTTATTTTTATTTATGGGCATGCACATTTTGGAATAAAAAAAATATAAAGGTCAGAGTGTATTTTAGCATCTGATCATAACAGTATCAGACTCACAGGGACTGCTGTAGATGGGAATTGCCCATGGTCAGTTTCTTATATAAATATCTTTCTATTTGACTGGCAGTCTCATGGTTGTCTTGGAAACTGGATTTTCTAGGCTGGAGCTGGCTGATTATACACTGGCCTTTTAAGCATAATCACATGCTGTGAAGCTCTCATATACAATACTCATTATGATGAGGTGAGCCCAACTAAGGCTAGGCTTTTATGACTGCTGTATAGACCTGTGGAAACAAATGATTCCCTGTCATTCTGTCCTAAGTCTCATATTCAGTCAGAGGAAAACAGCATGACATCAAATGGGCACCTGGCTCCGTCATTGTCTGCTTAGACAAACTAAACAGACACACCAACTTTCATGCTGGAAGCCAAACTGTTGTAATACACCGGTGCCTGGTGAAGTTAACACAGCGTACATCCCACCCTCAGTCTCTTCCATTATCTGCTGCCTCTGATTCACACAGCTGAGTGGAGAACCTGTGATTACTTCTTTAGAGTTAGATGGATAGCATTAGTTTTTATTGACACTGTGATGTCTACAGTATATACCTCCGTAAGTGTTAGTGTATTAAAATGAGCATGGCTGCTCCTGATAGATATACAGTGCATTCAGAAAGTATTCAGACCTCTTTCAATTTTTCACCATTTGTAATGTTGCAGCCTTATGCTAAAATCAATCAAATTTTTTTTCCCTCGTGAATCCACACTCAGTACCGCATAATGACAGCATAAACACGGACTTATATAATTTTTTGCAAATTTATTGAAAAAGAAAAATTGAAATATCATGTGGACGTAAGTATTCAGACCGTTTGCTCAGTACTTAGTAGAAGCACCTTTTTCAGCTAATACAGCCAGGAGTCTTCTTGGGAATGATGCAACAAGTTTTTTACACCTGGATTTGGGGAATTTCTGCCACTCTTCTAATGCAAATCCTCCGCAGCTCTGTCAGGTTTGATGGGGAACGTTGGCATGCAGCCATTTTCAGGTCTGTCCAGAGATGTTCAATTGGGTTTAAGTCAGGGGATGGTATTGTCATGGTCATCCGTGAGCTCATGTACCCATTTGAGGGCAAATACCGCTTAACTCCGAGTGTGTTATTTTGTCCCATGACATAGGATGTGCTGCAGTTTAAAATGATGTCATTGGTAGGTCTCAGCACGTCTCAGCACGTCTCGGCATTAGCATTAGATGGTGCATGAAATGGGAGTGCTGACCGAGGAATGAAAAATGAGCAGGTTAGCAAACTGGTGGGAAATTGGGGAAAAAGATTTTTAATTAAATATCCCATTTTAATTTTATCCCAAATACTTTCATCTTTTTTCAGTCTTTCTCTCAAACTATTGAGATTCAGAGTGATATAATGTGTCGAGCAGGGATTGTAGGATAGGTGAGATCAGATGATCCTGCACTCAAGTATCCCTCTACTGGGATGCAATTACTAACTGGTTTGGTTTCAGTATTATGTCCTATAATATTTTACATGAACAGGGGCTTTGTACATAAATGTAGTAGAGAAAGACAGATTTAAAATTTTCTGTTTTTATGTTTGTCTGCTTTGTAAGCGACTGACCAGACTTAGCAGAGTTCTACAATAAAGTCAATAAAAGCAATTAGAAATGAAATCACTTCAGCCTCACAATGACTTCTTGGTGGAAATATGCTGATCCGTCATATGTGGGTAATCTATTGGCTGGCAGTGAAGGCGGGAGGATTGTGTGTGCGACTGTATTTGTGCTGACTAAACAATAGAGAAATTGTTAAATATTTTATGCAAAAAAAAAACTATTTCATTTAAATAAAATGTATTTAATTTAAATATGGTTGGGTTGACTGTGTATTCACGTGTACAGCTTTTATTATGACGCACTTTATTGAGACTGAGGATCACGCAAAGTATTAATGCCGTTTCTTGTAAAGCGTGAATTACTTACAGTGGTGATACTGTTTCTTAGGGTATTGTGGAGAAAACTGCTCTATTGTTGTATTGTTTTCTTTTGGCTATGAGAATTCATGGTGGCACTGATAGTGTACTCCTTTGAAGGATAAGAGCTGCTACGGATAAGGATAAGAAGAGTCTATATTCTAGGGTGGTGATTACTTATCTCAGCATTTGGGCTGAGATAAAAAAAAAAACAAAAAAAAAAAACAAAGCAAAACTCTGTGCTGCTCCTTCACAAATGTCCACAAGTGTCACTCTTCTAAGTGATGCCAAGAGGTAGCCCTAGTGCACCTAAAATGTCTGGATGTAAATGAAACGAGGCACCTCATGACCTGTATTTAAAAATGCTTGAATAATCACTTCCTTTCCTCAACGGGCTAACTCCTCTTTAGACAGTGGAGTCCCATTATTGTGCTCCCTGCAGCACACAAACAATTGGTCAGTGACCCGCCAGCTGGCAGCTGCTTCCATGTAGTGCATGCGAGCCCTCCCTATTCAGAGCGCTGGCTTGGGTACATTCTCTGGGGTTGCTGCTGTCAACATGCCTGCCAGACGAAGAAAGTCTATACTGTATATTGGTAGTGTGTGGTCGCTCGTAATTTTCTGACTAATCGAAACAGCTCTGTCTTCCATCAAAAGGACTCATGTAGCCCTTGAGTTGAGTTTTATGCGTTTATGTCTGGCTTGCGACTTGATGTTGGGACTCTTCACATAGTAGCCAGTTGTCTGGATAGGGGAGTACAGAACATCACCATATCAGCAAATCCGTATTTGGGCTGTCTGACTTGTCATGCAACACGTCATCAGGTTGTGTTACTGATTAGGCCAATCTCTATACTGACAGCATTAATCTCATGCTCCGGATTTCAACATCTGTCATTGCAGCCAATATGCATGTCTTTTTTTTTTCAAGACGCGATTTCGTCATGCTCATAAATGCACATCAGAGCTCATCAATAAAATCGCTGCAATGTAGAATACCCAGCTACTGACGTGGGCCGATATACAGTGAACTGGATTAGGCACTTTCCAGATGTATTGAACGAAGGACACAGTTAATTATATTGCCAAGCTTAATAAATCTTAACACCAACCTGTAGCATATACACTGTTGCTACTGTGCTGTGCTCCTGCCTTTCATTCCAGCCTGTTGTTTGCTTTGATGCTTTAATTGAAGTTCATTTTATTTTATTTTATTTCTGAGAGCAAGAGTAAGAGTATAATTATAAGAGTAGAATAATTATTTAACTTGTCATAATGAAGACATAATAATATTCCCTTTGTTCTTTTAACTTACACTTTCAATTATATTGATCACAATTATTCAAACCCTATCTATTGTAGTCATAGCCTAAATAAAAAAAAAGTGCTTAAATAACAACAGGGCTACAATAGTAAGATGGGGTACAGTAGATGTCCCAAGGAGCGTGAACACACTGGCACCATCAATCAATGTAGAATAAGCTCCGGATTCCAGTCTAAACATTTTCTCACACTTATTCAATAGAAAGATAGCAGGCAGACGACTTTATGGCTTTAATAATGAGTGAACTGTACTTAGCAGCTACAAGGACAAAGAATATAAAAAGGCTGTCCCTACTTATGGTAATGTATAGAAATATGAATAGACAACACTTGCTCTAGTTTAACCTTTTGTGGCAGGCTCATGCATAGCACTAGTGCTGATATAATTTGAAGTACTCTCATAATTTCGAAGCTTTGGCTGTTTAGAAACTTTTACACTGAACCTCTTTCCCAACCGAGTTGGACTTCACTGCAGCCGCCATGATTTTCAAAACTGTAGTGTTAACTGGAGCTTACCGATGACTGGAGCCGTGCATGCATATTATACACCCTCATAACAGGCGCGAATGTGCTTTTCCGTTCACAGATCACGTGGCTCCTTTCACTGGTCAGACAGTAATTAAACACACAAAAACGACTGGCGTCTTACATGCAGCATTTATGTAGTGATATTGGGAGATGGTTGCTAACTTTGGTTGTTGCTGGACAGTACTTAATGTTTTAAAGTTTTTCAAACCACGATAATCAAATGTAGTTTTAATGATAATTAAAATTTGAAATGGTAATATTAATTGTTAGGAATTTTGCTGTGGTTTACAGAGAAACCAGTAACCATTTCATCCTTACTTTCACCATACGTATGTGCAGACATTGCAGCTGCTAAGCAAGTAGCATTGTTCACATGCTAGCATATCTCATGTACATCTGAAGGCATCCTCTAGATGGTCATGTTTAACAACATCATGCACAGCTATGGTAAACAGACTGACAAGCTCCATTTTTCTGTAAAACCTTCTGCCATTGGTGTAATTGCTGTCTTGTTGTGCATCTCAAATATATATATATATATACAGTTGAACCTCTCATTAACGGACTAATTGGGGAGAGAGGTTGTCCGTTGACTTGAATAGTCCGATGATGTGAAGTGTTTAGGTGTGGGCGGTTAAAATAATGGAAATCCAAGGAAAAACACCACTAAGGTCCATAAAAGTGCTACCCAAGTACTGTACACATGACAAGCAGCATAACGACCAACATAAATAGGTAAGGACATTGAGAAAATGTTGAGGTGAAAAACACCAAATAATTGCCGAAAAAACAGTACAGCTTCACAACGACCACAGCTCAACTGACGCTTGTAAGCAACTAGTAACACACGCCACCGCCGCTTAGCGGAGAATTGCTGAACTACAGGACTCAGTTCGCAACATGCATGATTTTTAAACTTGTCCATTGCATCCGTTGTCCGTTAATGCGGTGTCCGTAGATGAGAGGTTCAACTGTATATACAGTATATAAAAAAAAACCCACTACATTAGATATATAAGAAACATTATAAAATAGGAATTCTCAAAAATCCTGAAGACGTGTACCCAAGAGAGACTTTTTGGTAGGTTTGGTAGAGGTTTCTGAAATTCACACATTAACTGTACTAGGAAAACCATTAGGGTCAGTACTCGATTACAGTCTTGAATAGTATATCATGATTTGGCATTGATCATCCCACTACATTGAGCTTCTCATAACAAACCATTCTACCTTGTAATACACCAATGGTTTGGATAGCTTACAAGATTTCGACAGTTTACACAGGCTATATGTTGGATGTTCTTCAATTTCACACCCACACAACACTGACACTGCCTATTTAACATTAGGTCACAAGTCTTGTTCCTCAGCGCTGCCTGTTTCGGTGAAATTAGTAATAAGTCAAATATTAGAAACACCGCCTCCTACTGTGCACTTTAACGCCCTCTGTTTGATAATGCAGACTTTAACAGTAACAAGATGAAAGGCACAGGGCACTATACTCAGTATCTTGAATCCACGTCCTCAACTCCCTGAAGAGACGGGGCATTTTATAGGCTGCACACATATGGTCCCATTGTGGTGCTCATATAATAACAGCTAATATTAATAGCTAACTCATCTAGATTTAGCAGCACTCAGTTTATATTTAATGTTTTTGGCATGTTATTTAGAATATCTCATTTTTTTCATTGATAGGTCACTGGGCTTGGTGTGTGGTGTGGAATGGGGGGTTTCTATTCTTGTGAAAGGCACAGCACTCTTGCTTACCCTGCTGCTGAGAACGTGGCCCGATGCCATACTTTATGTTCGAGAACTTTAAAAATTTTATGCTGTGCTTCCCTAAATGCTTTGTGTTTATCATGGGTCTGTGATTGCTTTGACGCCTCAGGAACCTGCGTGGACTGCTCTGGGCTTGCATTATGCCTTCCTATACTGCAGATGACTCACATGCTGTCTTTTCATTATCCTATAGGGAGAGTTACACCAGATATTTCTGTTCCATGATGTAGTTAGTGAAACTGCATTCAGCAGTAGGATGGATGTCACGCTCTTGAAACCCCTGCTAGTCATGGGCTATCTTTACCAGCTGTTTATGTATGCTAGGTTGCCTTGTGTTTCCTTCAGTACACTGTCTCGCAGTGTTGCTGCCTGGCGACAATCTGCTGCTTAATTAGAACGTGAACCTTTCTGTTTTCCAACGAGAACTGGATTCCTTAGTGGCCTTCTATTCATTCATTTGAGACCATAAAACAGCATGCCTCCTTTGGTTACAAGATGCAAACTGGGAAAACTGATGAATTTCTTTTATTCTTTGTTTCTTTTTCTTTTTTTTTTCTTTAACATTTTTAGAGCATAGCATGAAGTTTGCATTTGTTGTTCATATGATGGCGAAACTAAAGGCACATCCCATGATGCTGTAATATGTAAGGAATAACACACAACGAGCTGTGACGTGAATCATTTTCATACCACTGTGCAGCCTCAGTGTGTTTTTCCACTAATACCACTGTGATTTGCGAACGATTAAAATTGTTAATTTATTACCGAATACTGAATGTCATGCTTTTTAACCATTTATAGGTGGATTTAATGCTGTGGAACATCTGCAAGACAAGTTAGTTATTTTTATCTCTTATATAACAGCAGATATAAATGGTCTTTCTCTTACCACCCTATCTTTTTTTTTCTCCCCTATTTTTCTATCAGAATATAGCTTGACGATTTAAAGAGAAACCAGAAAGCATAAATTCCTTGGTCCTCAGAAAATCTCCCATGGCAATAAGTTTACTGACTTACTTAACACTGGCACACTTAATACTTAATATTTCCATAAATGTTTATTTATTGTCTTCTAGGAGGAGAACTTCATAAAACCTGCCATGTAAACAATTAAGTCTTTCTTTGTTGAATAGGAACATGATTTTTTGTTTCATTTTTTTAAAAATCAGTTAATGATTAATCTTACATTGTATGGAGTATCCCTGTGAAAGAGTTGTGACTATAGAAATGATAAGGCGCACATTAATATAAACCTATACTTTATATTACTGTCGGATCTACTGTCAGAGCTGTGCTATTACAGACAATTAGTCCGCACCTTCTGATTCACGAATTTAACCACACTGTGGTAAAAATGTATTCCCTATCTGTCTGATATGACACAGTTTACACACCACTAACTCAGCTGTAATGTTTCAAATTGGCTGAAACCCTGAGACCCTGAGGCTTGCACAGTGTTAATTCTGTTACAGGGAGGATATCAATGAGGATCAGTGTCCATTACTGTATTATACAATTTTGTATTATTGATATTTATTCTTTGTGTTATGAGTTGAGCTGAAAATATCTGTTAAAGACAATAACATTATTTTCAGTGATTTTTTTTTTAGTTATGGTAGTGTTCACTTTGCCCTGTGATTGAGGATCAGAGCTTTAGATGGCATTCTATTACTTTTGCTGCTCTGTAGGGACAGATCCCTTATGGAGTTGTGTGTGTGTGTGTGTGTGTGTGTGTGTGTGTGTGTGTGTGTGTGTGTGTGTGTGTGTGTGTGTGTGTGTG
>JAQMCW010000037.1:11450363-11460840 GCA_030068335.1 Chrysichthys cranchii | reverse complement strand
GTGTGTGTGTGTGTGTGTGTGTGTGTGTGTGTGTGTGTGTGTGTGTGTGTGTGGGAGAGAGAGAGAGAGAGAGAGAGCAGGAGCATGTGCAAGCACATAATACAGAAGCTTTTTCTGTGACTGTGTGTGTGTGTTGCGTGTATGTGTGTGTGTGTGTGTCTTTTATTACCCTTTCCACGAGGCACAACAACAGCACCTGCTGCAACTATTAACATGTCAGCGACAAGAACGCAGTATGTTCAGGACACTAGGGAGATAATGACTGCCTCGAGGATCAATGTTGTGATTATCGTATATGCTTATGCTCAGAAGCAGTGCAGGGTTATGCTTTTAGATCATGGACTAATTTGATTAATGTAAAAATTTCCCCAATATTGATTGAGCTCTACAGACTCACTGATTTCTGAACATTGCTACATAATTGAGTACTAATTATTCCCTAATTATTCTTTCTTTCTCTCAGATACCATATAAACTCATATTTAGTAACAGGTATTCAGCAACACTAATCAACATGGGCCGTCGAGCAGATGAGTCATAATCTTTTGCAGCAGTGGAAACATTTTCAGCTTTTGAACATTCTGCATTATTGCAATTGCATAATCAGGTCTTTTGGTGAGGTTACACAAGTGCAACCCATTATACATTCTTGGGCTGGGCAAAATAGCTGAAAAATGTATCATGATAAAATGTTTAATTTCATTTGTCGATTATTGATAATTATTGATCATTTTTAATGACCTATTTTTAAGAGACTAATCACCAGGAGAATAAAAGTTTGAAGTTAACTACTTTATTCTGAATTTATGCATCTCACTGTAATCACCAATTTCCTCACCATCTGCATTCATTTTCTCACTCCACACTCTTTCTGTTTGCCATGGACTATGCTTCCCAGAATTCACTGCAGTCCACAAATATGGCCACCCAATTACCACTTTCTCTCTTGTTTTGACTTTTACCGGACTACTGATTGGGTACACCTCTTGCACACCTTTTGCATACAATCACAGTCACACAAGGACTCTTGTTTCCACTCAGTAACTCCAGGTTACTGGTTTAAGCGCACGTGTGTAACTTTACCACGGCATTGTTTATCGCTCATGCTGTTCTGATTTCGCAGGTTTGGATTTTTGTCAAGTATTGCTGATTATAGTTCACCTGATTTTGTGCCTGTTTCTTGACCCCATATTTGAACAATGATTTGGATATTTGTGCCAGGTTTTCCTGATAAACTATGTAATACTGCTGTTGTGTCACTTGTCGATAATGCAATCAAACAATACACCTGTTAAATGATTGGGTTTTTTGGCCCTCGTAGCACACTTCATATTAACTGATATGATAGGCAAGGACGAAGCACTCTTGTGGTTTCTTCATGCAATTCATAATGTACTTTCCTGGCAATTTGCAGTTAATGCATTTAAATGAAACTATCAACCATGCTGTTGAACAGTTTACTTAATGCTGTTGATGAAGTGTCTATCATGGTACTACAGGTAGTCATCAAGTTACGATGGAGATGCTTTCTGCCACACCCATCGTAAGTCAAAAATATCGTATGGGGAAACACTGTGTTGAACCACTTAGCCTAGCTTAGGTATCTCAGCCTAGCTTAGCCCAGCTTAGCCTAGCCTACCCTAGCCTACCCAGGAGTGTTTTCCTTTAAAAGATGTGCTTTTGAATAAAAATTAGCTCTTGAAGGACACAAAAAACTTGCAGTAATGCACTGTACAGTACACCGATACACAAGGTAACTCTGTGAATTGCGGGATAGTGTGAGGCATCGCGTGAGGTGAGTGCTCCCAGCGTCATCCGCAGACTTCTGGGCGTCGTCCGTGTGCTTCCGTGTGTTGGCCGTGTGCTTCCGTGTGTTGGCCGTGTGCTTCCGGGTGTTGGCCGTGTGCTTCCGGGTGTTGTCTGCATACTTCCAGTTGTCGTCCGTGTACTTCCAGGCATCGTCCGAACATCCGTATACGTCATACACTGTTATGCTGGCCTGCCAGTGATGCCTGCCCGTGAATTTTAAATATTTTCTAAATATTTTCCAATTTTTAGAGCATCACAATCGTCATCGTAACTTCAAAAAATTGGAAGTCAGGCCATCATAATTCGGGTAGCACCTGTATTGTATTATTAGC
This sequence comes from Chrysichthys cranchii, assembly GCA_030068335.1. Lineage (NCBI taxonomy): Eukaryota > Metazoa > Chordata > Actinopteri > Siluriformes > Claroteidae > Chrysichthys > Chrysichthys cranchii. The sequence goes on along the minus strand of JAQMCW010000037.1, from coordinate 11,458,699 downwards.
ACTATTATTTTATTGCCCAAGCCTAATAGATGCCCTTCTAGTTGTACACCTCCACACAAAGGATTACTGGGCTTCAAGTTATAGCTTCTACAGGAGGATCTTCAATAACATACACAGGTTAGCTTCATTCAATAATCTCGGAACTGCACACTTTAATACAGTGGTTCTTAAACTTTTTTGGGCGCAACCCAAATTCAGGTTCTGACACTATGTCGCAACCCAAGCCCCCCCCCGCGCGCAGACAAAATTTGGCAAGCCGGGGGGTGGGAGGTGGGGGGGTTGGGTGCACGTGCACTCAGTTAGAATGTTGCAACCGGGGTGGGAGGTTACAAATCTCAAGCATGATTCTCATAAATTGTTTTTCATTTTTGGATATTTATAATAATATATAGATTTAATAATAGAAAAGTTAATTAGTGAGAGAGTGAAGTAAATCTAAGATTGAAGAAGACTCCCTTGTAAGAACACTTCGCCATCTTTCTTTACAAAAGTGCGCGCGCGGGGGGGGCTAAAGGTTGCGATGGAACGGCCCGGTACCACAATACCCATGCACGGCCCGCGCACGCGTGCTCTCGTCCATCGCAACGTTCTATCTCCCGCACGCGCTCTCCTCCATCGCTCAGTCGGAAGTTTTTTTTCATGACTAAAATTTTTGTTTAGCCATGCCTTCGCGACCCATTCTTGGTGGCCTCGCAACCCATTTTTGGGTCGCGACCCATAGTTTAAGGACCCCTGCTTTAATAAAAGAGGATATTTTGTAGTCCTCGACTTGGAACTGAGCTGGTTTATGCTATAATTCAGCACTATTTGCACCTGTTTAAAAGATTTCAGTTTAAAATATCCAGTGGCATGAAGCTTTTCAAAGTTTTCTAAGATTCTATGAAATGGGTGAATATTTTCAAATGTGTGCCACAAAGGTTCCTGTTACCTGTTTTTTCCCCTTTCACTAAATCAGGATTAAGTCTCACTTATTTTAGCTGGCTGTCCCGAAGAATACAAAATGTTTTATTAAAGCACACATGCTTTCTTTCCTTTTACCAGAAGGCCATCAAAATGTGAAATTCAATTATTAGTTCATTTTCTTGAGCTCCAGTTCCTGAAAGCCTGTGGCTGAAAGGAACATCTTTTTATTACCACTTGCCTTCGGAGAGCAAGAGGTCGATATGAATTTGAACTGAAATCTTAAAAACTACGTGTAGCTCTCTGTCTTACTGGGGCAGCTGATATAAATGTGCTAGCAGGGCTCAGTCCCTTGTCTCTCAAAGATAACTTGGGGGGAGGGGGACCCATTAGAATAAGGTTTCATTTTTGGCGATCACGTCATATTATTTGCTGTTAACGCATGTCCAGTGGTTGTAAGAAAAATACACTGAATTTTGTGACGAAGCGAGGTTAGGGCTGATTTATTTGTAGCCCAGACTGCCGATTCGTGCAGCGTATCCGTGACAGTTATGTCAGTTAATCACGCAGAGTGAAACTCCCCCTGTGGATCCATACTTCAGTTTTTGCTCATTTATTCCATCCTCCTTCTTTCCAAAAATGCCTTTGGCAGAGTAAAAAACAAGTAGACAGACTAAGTACTCGATGTCCCATCAGTGTGTAAATAACACTATAAGACAGATGACAGAAAAGCAAATTTAGTGTTTAAGCTTTTCTAGTTAGCATGTTTGGCTTTCAGAGGCAAACTCTGGTATTCGGAAAAACAGCAGGAACCAAGTGGGGCATTATAGGCAAAAACACTTCAAACGAATTGAAATCATAAATGCAGCTGCCTTTAAATATGCGTGTAACCGTTTGCCCCGCATTGTTCTTCCTATGTAAACAATGAGAGCTTGTGTTATTATGTGCTATTATGTACAAAGACGTCATTGTTGAAATACTGACAGATATCAAATTTTAGCCCTCTCATTCAATATCATCACCAGGCATCACTAGATTAAAAAAAAAATCGAGTATTGGTATGCCTTATTGCATCTTTGTCGAATGAAGATCAGAGAGTAATATCAGCACGGTTGAATAAACCTTTTCAGTGCTACGTTCTTCACTTAATGCACTCTGGTGAGTTTAAAGCGATGTGTTGTTCCCAGATCAGTTGTTATTAATGTATACCCATGTTGCGATGCATATACACTTAATCATGCATGCATGCAGGGTTTTAAGTTAGTGTAGAAGGGAAGCTTGCTCCTTATAGATGTGAAATGAGGAATCTGGTGGGGAATGCTGTGAAGAACGATCCAGGGACCTGAGTATGGGATTTCGTATTCCTGAATGTGGAGCTGAACACACACGCACTGTTTCTGGGATAAAGTTTGGGGTGCCAGAGCTGTGCAACATTTGTGCAAACAGGCAGACGAGTATTAACTAAAGAGAGAGAAGAACTCTGAAAGTCTTTTCTTCCTGTGGTGGAAACAACAAAAAAAAAAAGTCTATCTGAACAGGCATGATGCAAGGAAAAGCAAGAGAACAGTACGACTGAAAGCCGAGTTATCGGAGTGACATTTTCATCATCATTTTTCCAAGTTCTTAGTCAAGTTTTATTTGGTGCACACGCACATTCTTCATCTTCTCTGACGTCCTCTCCCTCACGCTCATTCATGTTTTATCTTCTTTTGTCCATTCTCCGTTTCTTTTTTTTTTTTTTGTTCTCTGCTTCCTTATGCCCTTGATGTCTAATACTCGTATCGTGTAGCTGGAAAACACCTTTTTTACAACAACGCTGAGTGTGCTTCTTGTTGCGGAGGATTCAACTTTCCGGAGAATTCAACCTTCCTGCTTATGCCTTTGTTCTCTTTGTTTTCTCTTTCTTTTATACTTTGTCGTTTGCTTTTTCAACGTCGAAGACATTTATTTACATTACATGCACACGAGCGCCTCAAGTGTCTCTTTTTTTGATACTTCTCACAATGTACAATGTATGTGGTGCTAAGGTACAATTTATAGCATTTGAGGGTTTTTTTCCCCCTGTACAAACAACTGGAAATCAGACTCGTGAGTTCTGCTGCAGTACTGCGAAAGCATATCCACCAGATTGTGTTAAAAATGCTGTGGGAAACAGAGCAAAAAGTGTCTCCCTGTACTATGAGTCAGCTGGCCTTGACAGCTCATTGGCACTGAAAGAGAAGCAAGGAGATCCAGGAACACTAAATTACTGAATTTAAAAAAGAAAAAACAAAGTGTGTACCATAAGTGTCATGTGGATTAATTAAAGGAACACCGTGATGAGTGTAAGAACAGGTTGTAAAGGTAAATGTTTTGAAAAATTTATCTTACATAATGACATGCTTTAAATCAGCTTATTACAAATATGGTACATTAAGCCACTGATTATACTGGGTTTTTGTTTGTTTGTTTGTTTGTTTGTTTTTACTGGAGACCAGCCTACACAGTTTATTTCAGTTACGTGTATAATATCTATAATTACATGTATCCCAGTAACTGAAGGAAATGCTCAAGGAAATAATGCAGTTATCAAATAGAAATAGAGAAACATTGCAGTAAAATGGACAAATTACTTAGGAAAGTAAGAAATGAATATACTTAATACAACCTTGTCCGTCACAGATATCTAATAAAAGAAAGGAGATTCCTGGAATAATTTGCTCGAGTATCCATTTATCATCTTTAGCTACATTTAGTGCGAATATTTCGGGAGCCGCTGTAGGGAATAACACTCTGTGCTAAATAGTCAGCTTTGCTCTGCTGTCTGTGTTTCATGAATAAAACATTTAAAGCTCTACAGCGGAATAAAGGTTTTTGAGGTCCGTGTTTGTTCACCTTGTTTTCATGTATTGATTGTGTGCATGTGTTTATGCATGCACAGATGTGCGTGTGTGTGTGTGTGGGGGTGGGTGGGGGGGGGGGGGGTGTACAGTGGTAATATGTTCTGCTCTCAGGTTCCTGCATGATTTATCTTTGTTACTGTTGGGCGAGGCAGACATTGCATTAGACACCCAAAGTAGTGAAGAAGAAAATTGGATCCAAGCTTACTACTTCCTCGAGATCTCCAAAGTTCGACCATCTTAATAAAACCATGTTTAAACTGTTCATTCGTTTATTTGTCTTATTTACTTTACTAATTTTAATTACAATTTGGGATCTGAGTGACTTTAGTCTGTGCTTATGTTTCCTGCATTCTGACCGTCTTGCCCACAGTATCATGGGACCAAGACTACACCTGCACCTGGTGTTAGTGTTGAAGTTATAATGTTGGTACCATGGTAACCCTACCGCTCTCCTACTTACAGTAGACTGTATTGGCTACTGTGTTAAGATGTACGTTTATGGTGAGGGTCTGACAGATTCGAGAAACCCACATACTGCCCTCTCGGTCCCCAGTCGAACCTGACCTTTAAATCCGTGAGGGAGAAAATGAGTCAAGCTGGCTGTGACAGACTTACCTGAGTGAGGAAACGGAGAAAAAAAGGAGTGGAGGGGAGAGAGAGAAGGAGGTAGTAGGTATTTCTAGAATATTTGCTGTGATTTATACATCTCGTAGGTGGTGTATATTGCATGTGGAACCCATGCGAGTTTGTATGTGGGGAGGAACACTGCTTTCTGGTACAGACTCGCGCTGAACTGATCCTCCTGTGCTGAAACATAGCTACTCCTTTGGTGAATAAAGCTTGATGGGGTGTTATTAAAAATCCCTTACTCTCCTCTTTATCACGCTCTTTATCTTACTCTTGTCTTCCCATGCTGTGCTTTTATGTCTCTGTTCAGAGCGGTTTGTGTGTGATTGAATAAATATAAAGCGTTTGCTGGATGGACCTGTAGCACCTGAAGTGGGGCACAGTGGCGAGTGCCATTTACTCTGGGAGCCTTCGAGAGCACTTTGAAAATGTTAACACCTCAATTGTCGCCGTTTGTGCTAGCCTAATGCTGGAATAATTTTGAGCTGAAAAACGCATGCTGATATAGGCTCGTGGAGTATGTTTAGTGCTATGAGATATAGCCCAGGAGTTAAAGACAAAGCTTACACCACACTGCGCCTCTGAAGTTGGAAAATTCCCTTCACATTTCTTATTTTCAGTACTATTGATTTTTAGAGTAGCTTCACTTCAAGATTCACCTACTTTGGAGCAAAGCAGACAAATTGGAGCATCTGTTAGCATCTAAATCTCATTTGTAACTACATAGGTGTACGGTTGTGTGTGTGTGTGTGTGTGTGTGCATGATGATATCTTGATCTTTCAGCTCATTGATCGCTGATTACATGCTGCAGTTTGTTCTAAAGTGGTACAATAGAGAGAGTCTAAATAAAGCAGAAGTGCTGAACGCTGGGACGCAGCTCTCAGCCAGCTTTCCTGCTGTTTTCCCACACAATTAAATCTGCTCTCTCTCCACTGGCCATTCCTGTGTAGCCCAGAAAATGCCAATGGTGGCGTGTGCTCGAGGACTAATTAGGCCTGTGGTCAATTCTGAGAATTGCGGCTAAACATCTCAGCGCTGTGTGGAAAAACACATACTTGACCCCAAGAACTCACTCTCACTCTTGGCTCACAAGTGGTTTTCTTGTTAGCCAGCAAAAGTGAGTGCAGGAGACAGGGTTTACTTAATTGTGATCATTTTCTTATCATGCTGTGGTATTGTGGTTTATAAACTGTTGCTCATAGGGCTAAAACCATTGGTAAAGGAAAAAAAAGATGCCTCATTTTGTTTATCAGATAGATGCTGGCAATTGAATCCTAAGAGACAAATTAGCAGTGCAATTACAAATATATCTTTCCCTTTAAAGTCTCCTAATGAGTTTCAGAGATGCCTAAAGAGGGGGCTGTCAGTGTGTGGTCTGTGAAGCACAGCAAAGTAGTTTTTTCTGATTTTTTTTTTTAAAGAAAAAGAAAGAAATTATTTATGCATGCTTTGCTAAAGTTGTGAAAATCACAACCCACCACTATCGAAGTTAAAAATGAGACTAATATTTTAATAGTTTTGTAGGATTATGTTCATAAAATAAATCTATGCTGAGGGAGATTTGTCGCAGTTATCCTATAAAGGGGGTCCCTGGACACAAAACATTTGGGAACCCTGACCTAAAGGACAATACTAATTGCCATACAAGCTACAATCCACAGTTCCATGTTGCTTTAATTTAAAGTGTTAATTTCTCACTGGATTTTCAGGGCTACACACACTTGCACTTGGTGCTCTTATGTTAGGTTCTGCTGAAACCTTTAAACTCTTTAAAACTCTTCGGGCAATATCATTCTTGTTCTCTAGCGAGGAGTGCTGCTGACATTTTGAAACGTGTCACCACTGTGCCAGGACACCTACAGGAATGAAATGCTGTCTCCCAGTGTCTGCCCTGTTGAAATAGTAAGTGATGTCAAGTGCTTTTCTAGGAACAGTAGCCCAACAGCAGCTGAGCTGATGGCTGTGCCTGATGAATGCTCTGAATGCTCCTCTGGACTTCTGGTTTGCCGTACCGTCGACAGGAAGCCTGGCAGCCACCCTGGCAGGGTCAGAGCCACATATGGAAGCACTAAGCTGTCAGCTAGACTCCCGCCACACTGCTCAATAAAAGTCACTACCCTTTTCCCTTCTCCTATATATTCTCCTTTTATTCGCGCTGATCCTGTTTCTGGAGGCCAAGCAGGGTGAAGGCTGGCCATTGCTCTCAGTGACCTCGGGAGGAGTCAGTGGCAAAGACGGGGATTGAAATAGTTGCGAGGGAAGGTGGCAGAGCTTTCAGTCGCAGCCTGCATTTTCCTGATGCAGGACATTCTGAAAAGAAATGAAAACCACTAGCGCTCTTATTCTCACCATCCCTAAAGGGCCTCTGGCTGTAGACTCAGCAGACTCAGCAATTACAGTGTTGTCCCCCTTTTTAATGGATAATCCTATGTAGGTCTGCACTAATGAGTCTACATATTTCATACCAACGTCTTTAGTATCACTGAATTTTTAATATTTTAGTGTCAGAATGATTGATATTTGGGCCAAAAATAGAAACCTGGTGTATGAGCAAATGGAAATGTTTTATCGCTTGCATGTAAGTATGTATCGACATGTAAGAGAGAGAGCGAGAGAGAGAGAGAATGTAGATTTCGATTATGAGCCGGGGTCAGGCGTTGCTGTTTGTCACTCCCCAGATGAGCTGTGCTGTCTGCCAGCTTACATTAAAATCTCAGACAGCCTTGTGCCACAACTCGTACACAGTTTGCAGCCAAAAAGTAGCCATATTCATATCTGATAAATTCAGAATTGCCTTGAAAAAGCATTTATATCAGTGTTTCACTCACAAAGTCTGATGTTCAGGTTCGTGATATAAAAGACTAAGCCAGAACAATGCATAGAGAGAGTAACATAGGCATCATGCTTATGTTTACACCATAGCTGTGAATTGAATGAATTAAGTGGTTGGTGTTGTGTACAGATAATATGTTAGCAGGTGAATCATATTGACAGAGATGAGCTATGTTACATGACGCGAGAGTGTATTCCGCTGTTGTTGCTATGGTGATGCAGAATGAGCAAGGAGCGCTGGAGGACTGCAGCAGAAGTGAACATGCTGTTTAATCCGTGCTTCAGGCAACTTGGGAAACTCCTGGGAATGAAGAAACTTAAGCTGGCATGAAATCAATGGAGTTTATACGTTCTTATGAATGAAGAAGGCCTGATAAAAACACCATCTGATCAAAACCTGAGTACCTGTTTAGTATCACAGTCATTTACTTTCTACATTTTTTTACAGCCGATATTTACCAGTGATGCCGTTTAAGTGTGTTTTCGTGTCCTTGAACGATAATAGCGGAGTAGCTCAGGGTACTGAGAGGAGTCTGAGCAGAAGTAGGAGGGTTTGTTCTCCTTTACGGCTATGACAGGAAGTGCAAGCTTCCTCATGAAAAACAAGCTCAGTGAAGCTGTGTGTTCTGCAGGCCACCATTAACAACTTGTTTCATTGTCATTAACTGTAGGACCACACTGGCTTTGTTTAACTGAAAAAAAAGTCTTTTTTTTCCCCCACCAATGTGTTAACAGTACACTGACAGTTTTATGGACTTTTTCAGGGAACAGCACATTTATCTTCAGCGCTTTACACACCTAGTGCTAATTTACATACACATGACACATAATGTTATCAGTGGTCATTCTTTAGTACATACAATTGAAATAAAAGTTAGAAAAAACAATGTGCGATTTTTCTGTTTGTATAATCTCGTATTGTGGAATATTTAGTGATAAATAATTTAAATTAATTAATAATTTTTTAAATTTCATTCACCTTCATTAAAGATTGGAGCACCTCTTAAGCTTTAAGCTTTTATATATATATATACTCAGCAAAAAAAGAAACGTCCCTTTTTCAGGACTGTGTATTTCAACAATAATGTTGTAAA
>JAQMCW010000037.1:11368835-11379777 GCA_030068335.1 Chrysichthys cranchii | reverse complement strand
ATCTGGGGATGAATTAAATAAAACGACAAAAATGCGACAAAAAGCCATTAATCACAGCAACAGTGTGTACAGTTGTTTGTTGACAAATGTTTTTTTTTATCTAGTCACATGACATGGTCACCTTTGACCATGACTTTACTGACATAGCTATACGACTACACTTATACATATCGAACTCTGCCCGTTCGTGGCCATATTCCAAATCCTGTTAAGCATGCAGTAAGAAAATGTGATCATTTTTCATGCTGATGTAGCGTGCATTTCCTTTGAAGATGGCTTGGGCTGTTTGTCTTAGTGTGATGTTCATGAATTTGCAGGATCAGTGCTTTATATTATGCGTAGGCCCATATTAGGAAGCTTTTTTTTTACCTACTGTAGTAGCCGATTAATATCTGCTCACCGTTTAAAAATGTGAAAATGGCTGCAGATTGCAGGACGTGTCAACTGCTATAAAATATGTAGAAAATATTGTCTCTGCCTGACAGGTGACTTTTGACAGAGCTTTGTTTCTCTTTTTCTTTTTGTCATTTTACCTGCAAGTGCTTCTCAGCGAAAGGCGCTCACAACTTGCTATGTTCAAGTTCTAGTTAAAGAACAAGCGTGATGTGTGTTGGGTTCGTTAGGTCCGTCTCTCTCTCTCTCTCTCTCTCTCTCTCTCCCTCTTTATGTCTGTCTCTCTCTGTGTGTGTGTGTGTCTGTCTGTCTGTCTGTGTCTCTCTCTCTCTCTCTCTCTTTCTCTTTCTGTCTGTGTGTGTGTGTGTCTGTCTGTCTGTCTGTCTCTCTCTCTCTGTCTCTCTGTCTGTCTGTCTCTGTGTGTCTATGTCTGTGTGTGTGTGTGTGTGTTTGTGTGTCTGCCTATCTCGCTCTCTCTCTCTCTCTCTCTCTCGCTCTCTCTCTCTCTCTCTCTCTCTCTCTAAACACACATAAATAGGCAGACAATAATAATACACAGGTGAGATACTGGCCAGTTTAACCTGCCTCCTATATGTCCACAGCCACCTCTCGACCACACTGCCACAAAATTGTTTTAGTTTTTAGATAAAAGTTTTTTTTAATTAAATTCACTTCCTCTTCAGAGTATGCTCCCACAGCTATGCATGCACACCTGTCCAGTACTTGTGGTTTCATAAACTTTCGGCTTGCATATTACTGAACCCATCGAACTGAGAGGCTCTGTAGCATTCTCCATCCAAGTGTTGTTTAATAACGTTGTTCCTGAGAACTTCATCTTCGCCATGATTGCTATGTGTTCTGTTGGTTGTTCCCAACCAGCAGCAATATCTTTTATAATAACAGTGGGTGAAATTTGCAAAATGATTTAGATTTTTTGCAGAATTTCTATCTGGAACATAAATATTTTTAATGTAAACATTACACGTTTTTAATCTAGAGTCTGAATAGTTTTAAACACGCCTCTGTGTATGCTTACGAATACATACTTTTTGCTCACATTTATAAGAAAAAAGTCCAAAAACAATGTGTGTGACTTTCAAGTGGATATATGCAACGGGCATGCATTTAAATAACAAAGGAACAGTGTGTGAATACTTATTTTCCCCTTACAGTATGCTTTTTCTCCTTCTTTAACCATCTCTCTCTCTTTTTTCTTTTCTTTTTTTTTTTAACTGTGGAGACTTACTGTCCTGCAGTGAAATACTGTTAGCACTACGGTTGTTTTTAGGATAACCTGTGATTTCAGGAATAATGCCACACTTCTTTTGGTCTGTTTGTCTTTTGTCTTTAAATTACTGTGTGGTGCCCTTTACTCCTTTCTTTTCCATCTGCTTGAATTAAAAGTGTAGTATGCAAGATTTATGATCTGTGGCGTTTTGAGTCATCACACATTCCCTTAATCACTCTCTCTTGCAATTGTGCCTTTCAGCGTCTTTTCATATTGCATAAGTGCTGTAAGAAGCCTTTTGATTTGTATTGCCTTCATCACGCTGTGATTCCGCTCCATCCTCTAGTATGTCTGCTCTTTCTATCATACAGTATGGGTGTCTTTTAAATGCTACAGCGCAGCGTCTTCACCTTGCTTGTTTCAGAAGTCTTTATTCATTCTATACCTCGCAGTTATTTCCTCCATAATATTTAATAAATTTTAATATGTTATTTCTGTTATATAGATAAAGTTACAAAACTGTCTGCACTGACTCACTAAATCGTCTTGTGCTTAGATCCTATGGCTGTATTTGTTTGTGTTTTACATATTTATCATTATTAGATGTGACACCTTTCTTCCACTGTCTCGTGCTTTCCCCTTCTAGCTGTTTTAATCTGGTGTGAGTCCCATTATGCAATAAGACATTTTTCAGTGTCTCTTTTTGATGCAGTTACACTGTGCAGTATAAACTAAGCCACTGATATAGACTACCGTTTTCAAAATGTCCATTCAGCGCGATGTGGAGTGATTTATCCAGGACAGCTCAGTCGAAAGTCAACAAAACCATTCACTGAACAAATGTCTTAACATTCTATAAGAACGCCTGTTTTCCTGGCTTTTCCCTCACCATGCTGATGTCTCTCTGCACCCATGTCCATATGTGTGTGTGTGTCCTTGTGTATATGTGTCCTACACCAGGCTGCATGGAGACTCTACTCCACAGACCGCTCCAGAACGTACCTGAGTGGCACGTGGCGATACTATAAAAGTGTTCTCCCTCCTCAAAGGCATGTATCCATGCAGTCAGCTGATGAGAAAACTCTGACCTGAAGTGGTTTTTACGAATCGGCCTTTTTTTGGGTTGTTTGTTTTCTTTTTTTTTTTTTTTTTTTTTTTTTGTTTTTTTTTTTTTGTTTCCTTTTTCCAACCCCCGCTCTCTCCTGGCCTTGTGACATTTCTTTTCGATTCCATTTTTTCCTTCCTGTTTTCCTTTTTGTATACTCTGCACGTAGTGTGTTTGGCGTAGTTATGCGGCTGATGAGAACTCGGTTTCCATTGCTACCTGGAAGCCTCATTTGAAGGCATTGCATACCTGCAGCCCTACAAAGTAGGTACAACTCTGGCAGCTGGGTGTTCTCTTTGGTGTCTGTGCTCCTGTGGCCTTCGTTCTTCCCTCTTTTATCATTGCAAACAAGTCTGTGTCTCCAAGCTTAGTTTCTTTTTATTTTGTGTTCCCTCTTCTTGTATTTACCCTTGAATTCTAGCTTTGCAAAAAGCCTATAGTCACCAAAAAATGAAAATGGCCGCATTCAAAGTGAATTTAAGAGCCGTAGACTCTCACACAAGCGCTCTCCTGAAGCTACAGTATGAGGGAAGATTCGCTCTTCTAGTTATATAAGCCAGCAAGACAATATAGACTTTAGGAGCCTGGAAATAAACTTATGCACATGCATACACAGATGTATGATCAGGCAGAGGGAAGCATTATTATACGTTTCCAGTAATCACTGACTCAGTTCCTGTCCATTTTAAAGCTCAATTATCCTTGCAAGGGCTTTCCTAAACTGCTTGATTGTGCGTTGCAGATTGCTTGCATGTCTGCTTGGTGCATGTTTATGCTATCTTCTATTCTCAGTTTTCCTTCTTTTTTCAGTCTGGTTTGTTTCTGCACTGAATCTTAGTGCATGCGTGTATGTGTACGTCTCCTTCAACTTACTGTTTACTGGATTGTGTTAACACAGTGAGAAATATATTGATGATTCATTCACTGTATGAAAGATTCAGTATATTTCAGTGCCATATGTCTTTTATGTTAGACTCCTCTTTTTTTTTTTTTTGTTCCTGTTTTTCATGTAAAGAATTAATCTCCTGCCCCTTTTCTCCTCTCTGTTGCTAACTAACACCTGAAGGAAAGACCAGGGCGAATCCACCACCAGGTTTGTTATTCTTATACTGTATGTCACCTGTGCCTTTATGACCGCTGGAAAATATTGTTCTCTGTGTATGATCGATTTCATGTTTAAGCTAAAATATCAGAATGTACCACTAAATGATGAAATAATGAATAATCTTCATGAATACGTTTTCAACACATAATTCGTGATTAATGTGGAACAAAACGGAACGATGTGTGATATGCAGCTTGCATTTTAACATCCTTCAACTGCTGGCATTGAAAAAGAGCAGCTTTCACTTCTTCGGAGAATTCACACAGAAGGGTCAAGTGACTGTAGGCAAAGCTCAATGATGTTTGCAAGCGACTTTATATATTTAGGTTTGTGTGTGTGTGTGTTTGTGAGAGAGAGGCAGACAGAGATAAAGTGTATGTGTGCACAATAAACAGCTCTATCTTGGCAGTAGTTAAACACGGAGCAGAGTACCACTTGTCTGATGGCAGACAGCACTGTGATGCACTTTTTCCATTCAGCTCTTATTTATGTTAGCGATTAAATATCACTCCAGAGAACGCATACTCCAGGAATTATTAAAAAGAGAGAGAAAGACAGAGAGGGTGAGAGAGTTACTGCTTAAGGTAGGAATGGCAGACGATGGCAACAGGCCAGCGTGTCTCTTTGTTCTGTGTCTTTGAATTACTCTTTGTAAGAAAGGCGCAGTGTCAAAGACTCAAAGGATTTTAGGACAGTGAACGTACGTGCACAGTAATGAGCCACATTTATAATGGCAGAGACTATTTAAGTTATTACATTTTCATCACCAGCTGAATTTGTTGCATATATGCAGCTTCTGACTCTATTAATTTCCTGGTAATTTCAGCTTAGTCCATTTCGGCTGCTTTTGTAAGTAATGGTAAAACCCGAAGCATTTTCCTACATTCAACCTACACTGCTTTTAATTACCAGTTTAATTGGATTTTGGGTGTGTGATTCATATTCAAAGCGAGAACAGCAGCATAGCCAGACTCTTAAGGCTTAAGTTAAGTAATTTATAGTCTCCATGGTGGGTGGCAAATATGCCGTAATATGTTTCTACAAAGACTCCACTGAACTATAAACACACAAAGCAAAAAGCTAAGCTGTAAATACAACTAAGATGTGAACCACTTTAATAAAAAATAACTTGAGATTTTTGTAGTGTGATGTGTTTTACTGGCCAGAGTGACAAGCGGTAACACTTTATGGTACAATGCTCCTTTAATTGACTAACAAATTGTCACAAACTGGCTTTTATATACACTGAAGTTTGGGTGGGCTTTAAAATGTACGTTTAATGTGTGTTTGGGGTGATTACTGTATCCATGCATGTCTGCCACTCATTGTGCATTTAACAGTTTTCTGAAAAGCAGAGATCAACAAAGCCAGAAATGGCTTTTTTACTGTACAACCAAGTGTTTGTCTTTTTTCCCCCCTCAACCACACACTTGTTTGTTCCACTGAAAGAACTTTCTCTTCACATCCTAACTAATCCATACCCATCTGTCTCTCACACTCCCTAGTAAGGTTCATAGTAATAGACAGAAGCTCTTCAGGAAGTATACCACAAGGAATTATAGGTACCCAGCATCCCCCTCTGCTTTGGTTACATGACAACCAATGAGAATGCTGACTAACTGCAGGTGCATGGATGGTGACTCGTACTAAATTTGTACCTTTTATCTTCAAAATGTGATCCCACAAAGGGCCTAAATCAGGCGGTCCACTCTTCTGCCTACTACCTGTTACCTGAAGAGCTCACAGTAGATCAGCCCAGATTCTGACTGCATTCACTATATTTGTGTTACACAGAATGAATGTGAACATCCACAGAGCAAGATGAATACTTATTTTGCCATCGTGAATGACTGACTGTACCATGCATGATTTGGTCTGGTTCGTTAATAGAAGCTAATAATGTTAATCGTAATATTAACATGACACTTAACGAAGGCAGTTGTGTGGGGCTTTAGATTCTGTAAAAAAAAAAAAAAGCTTTCCCATCTTCTGCGTCCACTTTTAAGTGATATTTCAAAAAGTGGGGCAAATTGCAGTTGCATTATTGCTCACATTTGCATGTTGCATGTGCATGCTTCTGAGTTATGCTTAATATTTCACAAAGTTCCATCTCTGCACATTAAGCACTAACTTGTGTTTCAGCCAAGCTTAAGCTAGTATTGCCTTTACTATCATCTCACACATCTTGGTACTGTTCCTGCAGCATCTGTATCTGTTTAGGGGTCCTTCGAAGCGGGAGGCATTTTCCTCAGTTTATTATTTTACCTTTTTACTGATCTCATCTTTCATTTTGGCTTATAATGTCTCCAGCTCCCATGATCATGAGTGATTGGCCTGAAAACATTGCCTGTTGCAGAATGCTCAGTGCATTGCATTGCATGTTAGTCTATTTATGTTATTTAGGCCATGAGTAAAGGGCATCATTTTAGTACAGAGAATTTCAGTCAGATGAAGCCCTGAAGTTGTTTGAATGATCATAATTAAACATTTTCTGCATTAAAACTTAAGAAGTCGAGATACAGTGCACTGTATACATATACATATGCCTCCCTTTTGCCATTTTAAATTGTTACCTGTAACTGAAATGGACTCATTTATAATCCACACAAAAATTGTCCAAAATTTTGAAGTGAGGGGAAAAATTAATACAGCGAATGAGTTAAGTGTGTCAGTTGCCATCAAAAGTCACACAATTAGTTAGTAGGACATTACACAAAGCTGCTTCGTGCAAGAGGGGTGAGCCATTTGAAATCCCTTTTGGAAGTTTGCCAAGAAGTATGTTGGAGACTCAGCAAATACGGAAAAATGTTTTCTGGTCTGATGAGACCGAAGTGGCATTTGGCAGAAACCCAACACAATGATCCTGAGAGCACAATCCCCACAGTGAAGCATGATGGTGGTAGCATTCATCAGCAGGGAGTGAGACGTTGGTCATGGTTGAGGACTGTTCCAGTCTGCAAGAGATTGCAGACATTAGAAAAAGTATTTCAAATCCACACACGTAAATAAGTTTGAATGGCCCAGCCAAAGCCCAAACTGTAATCTGATCTGTGAATTTGAGAATCTGTGGCAAGACATGAAAATTATTATTCACCCAAGACCTCTATCCAGTCGTACAGAAGAAGAAGATGATGAAGCAGAAGAAGAAGACTGGGCAAACCTGTTATGATCCAGTTGTTTATAAAAGCTAACAGAGACACATCTGAGAAGCAGGTCCTGCTTTAAACTAACTTTTGTATCACAGTGAAAAAAACGCAACTTCAGATGGTAAACATATTATGAAAACCACACATTAAACATCTAAGTTGAGTCGATTTCAGTTCACAGGTTTAACTATACGAAATGTGGAAAAGTTCAATGGGAGTGAATACCTATGCAAGTCAGTGTATATCAGTAAGATAAAAATATAGTTACTGTTATCAGACATTTGTTTTCACCAGAAAGTAAATCATATTTGACAGACTCTTTCTCTTTCTTTTTCATTCTTTTTACCATTATTGTTTTCATGCTCCTCCTTTCTTACCGTCTCTCCCTCTACTGCCCTTCTTCCCTCATGTAGCCAGAAACTGAGCTTTAAGGAACGGGTGCGCATGGCCAGTCCTCGTGGTCAGAGCATAAAGAGCAGGCAGACATCGCTGAATGACAGACGCTCTCCCGTGACTGACGTAGCCACAGAGGGGAGCAGCCCAGCCAAGGTACAAAAGAGCTGGAGTTTCAATGACCGAACACGTTTCCGACCCTCGCTCAGGCTCAAGAGCCAATCACGCACTATGCCTGAAGGTAAGTGAGAGAAAAAGGTTATAAAAAAAGAATATATAGTAAAAAACACAAATAAACTTAAAGGAACATTTATTTAGGGTAGGAGAAAGCCATGCAATTCTATGACCTCACGGGGAGGCATGAGGGGCCATTTTGGATAGTGGATGAAGTCACCAAATATGGTCCTTTATCTAAGTATATGGGACCTTCCAGTGCAAATCTCTTCATTTTAATATTTATTGGACCTGTGCCTACACTGTTGCATAGCATACAAATTATATCATTTTCATACTGACACACCATTTAGTGAGCCTTTGTGTCATCCTGAAAGAGACCGCTCACATCAGGGTAGAAATATTTCATCATAGGATAAAGGTAATCAGTCAGAATAACTTTACTGAATTGCAATAATCCTTCCCTTTCAGAAAATAAGTGGCCCCCAATCATGTCAGCAAGATTACCTCACAGCAGAGGCACTGGATCGCATTTCATTTTTCACCCATCTGTATCTATGCTATGATGCCGTGGAGGAGCAGTAAATAGTGGACAGATTCCCAAAGTGGAAGACTCTGTTGTAATGTCTCTAAGTCAAGAAATGAAAGGCTTTCTGAAAGATTTGCTGTTTCCTGACTTGTTCGCTCGTGGCACTTAGTCATAGGTCTTAAAAGCTGAGGTCAGCCTCTGTGTATCTTGTCATGGTGTGTTCAAGTTTATATCTTGTGCCTTTTGGTGTGGGGGGGTATGCACTATACACCCCAGCTTCATGACAGGTATGAGGCTGCTTCAACAATTACCTATTGTTCTGTTTCACTTCACCAGTCCCCAGAGTGGCCCTCGGTGGAAATGAAGAGAATTGAGAGTGATAGAGAGGAAGAGACAGAGCCAGTTTGGACACTGTGTACTACTAAAAGTGGTCCTGCTCAGCTTGTGATGGAAAAATTCACATTGTGTTTCAGTACTGACAGGCCAGTTAATCTTATGGCAAAATGGGAATCTTCAAGGCAACAATATCAGCTTAAATGACTGGAAATATTGTGGTTTGACTTTGAAATTCTGTCACTCTTTTTAGTACTTTCCAAACCCACAGCTGAACACCATTTGCATTTGTTCAGGTTTCTCAAATGCTTTAGCAGCTGCGTATGCAGTGTAGAAGAGGATTTGTATGTGAAGCCTGGCTTCAAAACATGTACATGTATTATACTGTAGAAAAATGCCCGTAATGTTCAGCAGGGATCCAGTAGAGCTGAGGAAGTTTGTGAGATTAGGAACACTGAGAGGATATCACCCCAGTGGCATGGATCAGGCTGATTCAGCAGAAAACTCTCATTCACTCCATGGACATGTTTTGTGTACTTCTTACACATATTCCCAGCTGCTGAGCATCTGATATGTTCTGACTTAGCTGCCTCTTAAAGTCCACTACAGCCTAATGTGCAAATGCTTGTCACAGGGATTGGGGTTTTATTTGGTGTGATGTGGTGTCACATTGCTCAGAATTAAACAGACCAGAAAACAAGAAACTTTGAGAGTGTTCAAAAATGCTAGGCTGGAAACATAAATAAAAACAAACAAAAAAAATCTCATATTTAAATAGACAGATGAAAACAGTGATGAAAATTGTATACCCAGTGCACACATACTGTATATATGCACACATACATATATTCTTAGGGGCGGCACGGTGACTTTGTGGTTAGCACTGTCACCTCACAGCAAGAAGGTCCTGGGTTTTGGGCCTTTCTGTGTGGAGTTTGCATGTTCTCCCCGTGTCTGCGTGGGTTTCCTCTGGGTACTCCTGTTTCCTCTCACAGTCCAAAGATATGCACAGAGGGGATTAGGCTAATTAGCTACTCTAACTTGCGCATAGGTGTGAATGGTTGTCTGTCTCTGTGTGTTGCCCTTTGGTGGATTGGCGACCTGCCCAAGGTGTTCCCCGCCTCTCGCCCAAAGTCAGCTGCGATTGGCACCAGCTTTCCCCCGCGACCCTGAACAGGATTCAGTGGCAGAAGATGAATAAAGACATATATTCTTATTGTACTTTTTATTAGATCTTTCTCATCATGACTATTTTCTCTCCTTTTCCAAATCTCACTGTTAGCTGACAGTTTGGGAGGAGAGGAATGCTTTGACGAGAAAGGCTGTCATTGTGACGTCACTGTGGAGGATCTGTCTGCTCCTCTGAAGACAGTCATCAGAGCTGTCAGGTGAGAAAATGCTTGAATTTACACCTTACACGTACAAACTGAAAAGTCATTATGTGTAGGGGCCAGTCTTGTGTTCTGGACACAACGTACAATTAACTGCCAATATACAAGGCAACAGGGGCCTCGTTTATAAAATTTTCTTATGGTTAGGTATGGGCATAAATTCCATGGATTTGTTTACAGTAAAGATACAAAAATCAGTATTTATAAAGCCTGAAACGAATGTGAAAATGTTTTCATATGTACTCAAACTGAAATGTAATATGCGTCTAAAGATACTTTTTTGTGTTCATGCATCAGTTTTATTTAAGCCAGTGTTACATAAATGAGAGAGACTTAACAAATGAATACAGTTTCATAGAAAGAAACTAGATAGCATGGATGGATGGATGGATGGATGGCATAAACATTTTTTTTACCTGTGAAACGAGTTTCCTCATACTCTCCTTACTAATTCATCTGTAGTATTTAAGGTGAATGTGGAACTGACTAAAATGTTTTGCGAATAATAAACAGGCTACATCTAGGAAGGATTTAGGAGCATTTTTTTTCCCAAAGCTTGAAGTGTTCTAACCCAGTTGTTTCGGTAAATGTTTCATTACGCTGTGCTTTTCATCCCGGTGCATGCTAGTGACATCTAGTGTTGAAGAGAATGATATGAATGATCCTCTGCATCCTCATGTGAGCTACAGAAGGTTTTTGCTTCAACATGACTAACTGTATAAGTGTTTATAGTACAATAAAGGGAACTGATCACACATGAACCTGTTGACAAACTCAAACTTTAAATTTAGATTTACCCCATTACTTTATAGACAAGGCTTGTATATGTAAGGCTTTGTTCATGATTTTTTTTTCCCAGTGAGTTTTTTAAATACTAGTTTCTTGTATATAGGCATCCATATTTGCTGATTTTGAGTTCAAATTGTAATCAAAATTTTAGGACTTTTTTTTTTTACATTCTATAGTTCTATAGATCAAAATATTTCTTGATAACTAGTGCTGCCGCGATTAGTCGACGTAATCGACCATGAAAAATAGTCGACGTCAATTTTATTGGTCGACTAGTCACCTATTTATTTATATAACGTTACTAAGGCTATTACACAGTGCTTCTCAGATAGCGGGGCGCGCTCCGGTGTGATGCC
>JAQMCW010000037.1:11349283-11363422 GCA_030068335.1 Chrysichthys cranchii | reverse complement strand
ATTTGTAAATCATTGCATTCCGTTTTTATTTACAATTTGTACTTTGTCCCAACTTTTTTGGAATCGGGGTTGTAATTCACAGAATTGAATTGAATGGTAGATGCTCCCTATGACATAAGACGAATAATAGATTTTTGAAAAGTGCTGTTGTTATTTTTAAAGTTATGTTAAAGAAAAACCTCTATTTTAAGTGTCTGTTAGGAGATGTTTATTTAAGGTTTATGGAAGGAGTCTTAGATATGAGCTCTTCTACAATGGAGGAGTCTCTGGGACAAAGGACTTTGCACTTTCCTGTTTCCTGGTAACATAAGTTGTGTGGGGTTTTTTTGTTGTTGTTTTTTTTTATTAACTTAAATTGAGAGAAAAAAGAGGCTGGTGAGTGAATGACTGTTTACAGCTGCTTTATGTCATAACAGGAACTGACTTGTTTTGTGGATGTTCCATAACATTAAATATAACCATAAATGCTTAAAAAGCATGCTGTGATGTTTGTTAATAAATTTTAAGCTGCCATAATTATCAAAAGGCTGTGGTATAAGAGGAAAAATTGCTGTTATAAGGGAAGTTATTTTCCTTCAACAGGATGTCTTTGTTACTGATCATGGACCATGTCACGGACCATGTTTTAGCGTGACAGGTTAATTCAGGGCAACACACAGAACCTAAAAATATGAATGTTGTCTTGTTTATGTTTTATGTGATGCAGGTTCAGTCCATTGAGTCGAAGTTGGACTCCTTGTTGGACATCTATCGTCAAGTTCTCCAGAAAGGCTCTTCCTCAGTACTGGGTCTATCAGCTCTTCCTCTGTTTGAGCTGGAGCAGACCTCAGACTACCACAGCTCCATTCAGAGCAAAGATATCTCCTCCACTCAGCTGAGCAGAAGTGGGATTTCCCGCTCAGTCAGCGATAACCTGCCCTGCGGCCTTCAGCTCGTCCTGGCACCCAGTGAGCTCAACGTGGGCGCTGGCTTCCCAGCATCCTCTTCCTCTTTCTCCCCATCTCCACTGCTTCAGAATCCACCGTCTAGCCCAGACAGTGTGTACCCGTCTTCCCCTCCTCCCATCCTCACTCCCAACAATCTCTCCAGAGCTCATTCCAACTTTCCTGAGCTGACCAGGCCTCTTCCTATGACCACCCCCAACACACACACGCTCCAGCTACCCACTGTGGCTCCACTGCCTCCAAGCAGGCCTTCCAGCATGATCTCAGACACTCTGCAAGAAAGCAATTCAAATACTTGCCTACTTAACACCCAGACTGAAGCTGTTTCAGACACAGAGGCTAAATGTCCAGAGAGCACAGTGCAGCTCAGGGGCAGGCCTGAGCGAAGCCCCAAGGAGGAGGGCTCCTGGAGGAGACATTTGAGTCTCGAAATTAATCCACTGAGCCTCACCTCTTCGGCAGCAGTCAACCCACTGCAGGCCGACCGGGCATTGGGGAAGTCACTCTCCGCACAGAACCTCATGCTGCCGTCGGGCACGGAGTGCCACCCCAACCTGTCTGCTCGGAGTAGCGGCAGCAGCAACAACGAGTCCAATGACCGGGAAATGCTGACAGACTGGGGCGAAACAGAACTCTTCATTACTGACAAAGAGCTGACCACTAGCAAGGGGAACTTCAACCTGCTCTCTCAGCAGAGCACAGACGCCAGTTTCTCAACGGAGCTTGCACAAATGGTAGCCAGTGGACCAACTCAGAGCCAGACAAGGCCCTCGGGTAGCTCAGAGTCTCTTAGCCTGCCTCATGTCCTTTTAAAGTAATCCCCCCACACACAGCAGCCTCAGCGTGGAGCCTGGACACACCCTGTAATCCCTTATTCACTTTTTCCAAAGGAAAGAGGGTGGCAGCTTCACTTCTTGCCTTTACTGAGTTTTAGCATCATTTGGTTAAGAAGATGTGATGTTTCTCATAATTTTATGTTCTTACATGCCATTGCATGGATAATTTTGTCATGATGGGAATTTTAATGAATTAGAAGGTATTTAGCATTAAAAGATGACATGAAGGATAATGGTACTGAATGAGCTCTGATCTCAGTCTTGCATGTGCACTTGCATGTTTAAAATGCAACCACACATAGGATTGAGAATATTTATGCATTTATGGTTATTAACGGCCTAAGTCTTAGAATTCATATTTGAGTCTCCTTTTTTTTTTTTTTTACCGCGCTTTATTCAGAAATGTACGTCTTACTTAAGTAAAATGTTTCACCAGTAGAATAAATCAAGCAAAAGCACCGTGCATATTTGTGGCTGTGTGCAAAAAAACAAAACAAAACAAGTTTTAACAGGTTCAAATAACCAGGGTTTATTTTCTTTTATGTGACTGCCTAGAAACCTGCATCAGTACCATCAACACTGACTTCTTTATGTGGTTTTTTAAAAATATGTTTTTATCATGTAGCCTCACATATTACATAATTTATCTCACATTTGTTTTCTGTTTTATTGTGTATCCCACCGCAGTCTTAAAGTCAACCTTAAATGCTGCTTACCATTCTTCTATTAGCTGGTTATCAATATAACTTCAATAAGAATGTAACACATATGATGTCAATATCTGTTTGTATATCATGAGACAAGCCTGCTTGTGTTGAAGGATTTCTGGAGCTGTGCAAAGCCTCTGGTACACACTGAGGATGATCTTGGCACTGTAGCTTACAACAGTTGGAAGCACAATTGTTTAAAGAATTACAAACCTGCAAATGTGATGAAAGGTTTTACATAATTCATATTTGTAATCAAGATATATGGATATGATGGTACATTAGACTCTGGAGGTTGATTTGTGTTTCATCAATTCACTTTAGTATACATATATTTGAGTTGCAGAAAAATAATGTTGATTAATATTAATAATTAACGCATTTTATGTTATTTTTATTTGTAACTAAATGCTTCATGGTGCCTTTTTGCATAGTTCTTACCTGTCCTAACTCTCTTTCTATTTTTCCTTTGGGAATTTGTTAAGAGTTTAGGTTGCGATAATTACACATTTCTGTCTGATTTTGTACTAAGCCTTTGTCTTTCTTTTTTTTTTTTTGTCTGTTTGTTTTGCCACTAATTCAGTAATTTATTACACAAAACTGGCCTTAATATACATGCTTGATAATGTTACTATTCTGTTATGCTGATTAATTTATTTTTAACTATGTGCACATAACAGAGCTGAAGCTCTGGGTTTGAAGGAAAAAAATTGCAAATATAAACTTTATCATATGTTAATAAACAAATGACTTGAACTCATGGAGAGAGCAGTTGTGCTTAGTCATTGTGTGATTTAAGCTTTCAGATAAGCCTTTCAGAATCACATGGGGCTTTAATTATTATTCTACCCAAATAAATTTCCATGTTGCAAATGAAAAGGAATCAGTGTTCTAATTTAGAAAAAAAAGAACTACTTTGTGTTTTAAATTCAATCAAAATATTGGGGGAAACGACTTAGTCTCTTATTCCACTAGGGAACAAAATAGAGCAATATACTGAAGGCCATAAATTCAGCTTATGACAAAATGTGCTGATATGTCATTATTCATCAGCAAGATGCCATATTGTGAAATTTCAGAAATTCAATAGTTAGAAATCAGTATAAATATTATTTATGATCCCAATTAAGGGCCTGGCTCACCTTCCCACATTCCAATGCATTGTTTTTGTTTGGAAAGCACGTGAGTGGTACTTCATAACCTCCATAAATTCACTGTTAGTGATCCCTTTCTAGACCCATCTTGAGCTTTTTCTCCACCTACATTTCATACCTGGAAGCTTTGAACAAAATATGCCTAATCTTTTCCTTCCTTCGCCGCTACCCGAGGCGGGATTAGGTCCAATAATTGCGGAATAACCGAAAATGACCTGCAGAAGAGTTTTAAAATATAAATATCTTTAATTTTATCTTAGAATTTTAGATCCTTTCCCTAGGTTGTACTGTAATTGTTGAGGATTGTTTTGGGGTATGAAAAAATGGCTTCTGGATACTTGCAGCAGAGGATTCTGGGAAGGCTCAGCATGCCTCTTCAACTTCATTACAAAATGACTCTGCAAAGTGGGAAACATTTATCCAGTGCATTACTAAATTATGACTATTTGATATAATAATATGGCCATTAAATGAAATGCAGACCATTCAGAAGATGCTGATATGGTCCTGGTCTTCAGAACACTAGACTAAGTGTAATGCGGGTCATTACCTAAAACGGGTGACACCCACAACATGCATCAACTCAGGGAAACGCCCCCGTGGAGTGGGCGTGGCCATGTGAGCGGATGTTGTTGGGCGCGCGCGCTAATTGCCCTGTGGTGTTAGTTTGTGTGTCGGTGGCCGTCACTGAGGTGTCATGTCGGACTGGGAGGCTGAGTACGCCGAGGATGGTGATGCCGTCTCACAACCTTCACGAGTTCACACAGCTCCCTGCTCGCAGTGGAAAGCTGCCTCAGATAACATTAAAGAAAATGTTTGTTTTGGTGGAAAGCGTGGCGGGAAAGTGGACCGAGACGGCGCCCAGTGGCGAAAATGGAGGGAGCGGGATGGAGACTCCAACAGCGGCAGAGAGACGCGCCGTGAGAGGGCCGCGCCAACCCCACCTCTCACTCTCACCTTGGGAAAATCTTTAGTCGGCAGAGTTATAGGTCAGCCAGCTTTATCGACATGTTGCAATAATAATAATAATAATAATAATAATGTTGGCGCGTTAAATGAAGGTAGTAACAGAGTTAGCTAGCTAGCTAGCGCGTTCATTGTGCGCTCGCGCCTCACGCTCCTTTGCTTGTGTTGCTATGGACACAGGACGAGGTGGAGCCACAGTCCGTCAGCTGGAGGAGTCTAGTGGTGGAGCGAGAATTAAGGCAAGTTCATCTACTGAAAACCCCATTGAGTACCAGTTAACATGGGTAAACAGGTCGCTGACCACTCCCTTGATGCTCGTGAAGTGGATGAGGACTTGGTGAGTGTTTGTGGTGAGTCTACGTGAGCTAACAGCTTTTCTCTAACCGTCAACACCTGATGGAACTGCTCAAGACCCCGCCGTCATTCAAGGCCCATGAAGTCAGTATTGATATTGTGGACACGCGTGTGAAAAAGCCCAGCATGTTTTATGATTTTCTTGCTTTCATTTTAGAGTTTTCGTTTAACAAGAAAATACAGATTGGGTTAGATGATTCGTCCTGTACTTATCCAGGTTCTGTCCAATCAGAGGCTCGCTGAAACGCCTGTGTCCCGCCCCTAAGCGCTCTGCAGGACCAATAAAACCTGAGCTGCCTGCATGTTGTTATTCCTAATACGATAATGTTGTTATAGGCTGATGTTTAATGGCTGAGACCCCAAAAGCACCGTTTATTCCTTTATAAATTTGTCAAACTTATAACAAATCAGGCTGCTGAGGTGTTTGAACACAGATCATCACCAGGACATGTGTACAGGGCTCCATCCAACACTGTATTGGGTTTGTTAATACAGGTGCTCCCCTAGTTACGATGGCCCGTCTTATGATTTTTCGAAGTTCCGATGACAATTATGATCCGCTGATGATTGTAAAATATTTAGAAAATATTTAAAACTCGCGGGCTGGCATCGTCGGCAGGCCAGCGTAAGGGCGTATGACGTACATGGGCATTCAGACGACGCCTGGATGTACAGGGACGACACCCGGAAGTGCACGTTCGATGCTCAGATGACTCGCCTTGCGTGAATCCTCACTCTCTCTCACAGCTCACGGAGTTACCTTGTGTATCAGTGTACTGTACAGTGCATTTCCTCGGGTTTTTTGCGATTATTAACGGAACAGCTTCAGCAGCGGCTGTCTGCAGACAGAGCTCAGTATTTGTGTAGCGGAGTGTCATGGTTGGACGGAGCTCAGAGACACAGTGCTGTGGCCCACATCAGGTTAGAAACTCTGACAAACTCTGTCTTTTGACAGAAAAGTTATTTAAATGAAATCTCACTTAAATGTTTACTCGCTCCACAGCATGTAATATCGGTCCCCCTGTTAGCAAAACAGGGCACATAAAGAGCTTGTAGTACCGTGGAGCATGATACAAAACCCTACAAAATAAATATTAAAACAACTGAACTTCAACTGATAACATAAATGCTATTCTTTAAAACTAAAACAACACAATAGGACTACACAATTACTCGTTTTACCATATTAAAACTTTACAGTTCATTTTCAGCATGAGCAGCATTAAACACGCCTCTCTGACTCAACCAGGAAGTAAACAAAGGCTGCCAGCAGTCTTAAAGCGACAGTACCCAGAATGCACACTTCCAAATTGCACTTTTTTCTTAAATGCGACTGTGGTCTGCACACAAATATTTTAACTAATTGAATAAGAGAACATTTGAGATGTTGGTGAAGTTTAAAACGAACAGGAAAAACAATAAATAATAAACATATAATTTCAACCTGGTTACATAAGCTAGGCTAAGCTAGGCTGAGATACCTAAGGCAGGCTAAGTGGTTCAACACAGTTGTTTGACTTGCAATATTTTTGACTTAAGGTGGGTGTGGCTGAACACATCTTCATCATAACTTGAGGGCTGCTTGTATTTTGTTCCACAGAACCACATGCAGTATGCAGTATTTAACAATGCTGAATGTGCCTTTAGGGCTTTATTGTCTGTTTTAATATTTCCCAAATTAGACGTATGGATATCATGCTAACTCTGCATTTCTTTGTCGCAGAAAATAGGTGAGCCTTGTCCAGCAGGAGGGTCACACGTGCATAGTAGTTGTCTGTTATTTTATGAAAAACTGAATTTGAAACAACATAATCCAGATTACGGCTCTTGGACTGGTTACTAGATTGAAAAGAGTTGTAGGAGGTTAATTATGTAAACAGTCACACGCTACGAAACCATTGAAAGCAGCAGTGATGTAGGCATGCTGACTTCTTCCCCCTTGAAGCAGGGCTCTTACAAACACAGATCTGCTGCAGTCATAGTGTGGCACCTCTTTGTGCTGTTGTCACATTTACTTCTTATTTAAAGTTGCTTGTGTGGAGAAAATCAGCAGTAAATTTTGATATGTAAATTACTTGGCCTACAAAGTCATATTTATAGGTTCTTTTACAATATAATATTTTGGTGACATACATTATAGTATAAGGGATGTATTTGAGACATTTAGGCAAGAAAAACAGTATGTGGGTCATTTTTTGACCCACTCTTGTTTCAGATTGCTGTATCTTGGAACGAAACTTTGCAACACTGGACCCTTTTCTGTTGACTTGACCCTTTTAGCCACTCAAAGAGCAGTGATTATTGGCTCTCAACTGATCTTATTGGTCACCGTCTATACCCGGCTATAACTTTTTGCCAGATGGAATGCACATATTATACAACAACAGTTGACCTAGCCTTGAGAGAGTCTGGCGGTTTGTAAAATGCAAACTTCTTGTAATGTAGCATCTTCAACCTGAAGAGTGTTGCTTCACATTAATGCCGCATGTTGTTTCTCTAAAAAAAAAAAAAAAAAAGCTGGGAATGTAGATGCATTTAAAGGAGTAATGTGAATCTTTGAGTGTGACTGAAAATTTTCACAAAATTCTGTGTATTTGGAGTAATTTGACCTGGGTGATTCCTGATTATGGTTTGTATAGATTAACCGTGGAGATTATGAAGCAGAGGTGCTGATCTTTGGGAGCAGTGATGTCCAGCAGAAAGCCAATGATCTGATCAAGAAGCTGATAGGAATGGGTACAGCCAATGGGCCTGGACTTCACTACGGTAAGGAGAGGCAGGATGAGCAGTAGATCTGAACTCTTTATTGTAGTCTAACTAACATTTATATAGTACCTTTCAGCTTTTCATATATAGCATCTTTCGGCGACTCTGTACTGAGTTTCAACGGTTCCTGAATTAAATGTGTTTGCTCTTTTCTCTTTGTTGATTTCATTGAGAAGGGATTGGATTAGTAAATGTGATGTCAGGTCACCCTAAGGACGGTCAATCAAAGTGATCTTACTGCTTAACCCAGAATCTCAGAAACACAATAGCACGAATTACATCACAGCGGTGCTGACATTGTATGAGCGCTCATACGGGGTAATCAAGTCCAAATTTAAGTCAGCTAATGACCGCAAACTAAAAAATAAAATAAATAAGTCTGGCGTGACCATTCCTGTGAAACAGGAGATTTTTACTCATGCAGGAGAGGGTGGTCAGAAATGATGCTCACAGGACAAAGAAACTCTACGTGGATTAACATGGGAGCATAAGGAACACAGTGGGTCACTTGCATGACGCCATGCTAGTGTTTACTGCATTTGTTCACACTTCTGCAGTAAGGGTTGCTTATTTTCTTCAGAAAGCTCTAGACAGTTTCTCTGAATTACAGTATTGTTTTGGTTGGATTTAAACTCCAACATTTGCAAGAAACAGTAAAGCTGGTCAGTGCTACGCAGTACCCATCATGGTTAAAGAGCAGATCAGCCATGACTGATGTTGCTATTGCAGTTTCCATGCCAAACTGGCTACATATCTATGCACATTAGATTACCATCCTGCTCATACTACATAATATCTAATTATATTT
The DNA here is from genome assembly GCA_030068335.1 of Chrysichthys cranchii. Classification (NCBI taxonomy): domain Eukaryota; kingdom Metazoa; phylum Chordata; class Actinopteri; order Siluriformes; family Claroteidae; genus Chrysichthys; species Chrysichthys cranchii. Next base: position 11,354,887 of record JAQMCW010000037.1, on the reverse strand, counting down.
TCAGGAATGTCAGGAATTAGATGTGACCTCTGATAGCTGTGTAGAACACCATTTGATATACTTTAAATCCTTGCTACAGTCCTCCAAAGTAAGCCTTAATTCGCGGCTTCCTCTTTACACTGACCACAGAAACTGAAGTGATTCCTGCTCCATCAGCTTTGTGCCAGAATAACCAAAACTGCATCTGTGTGAGTTTTTATTTTTCCTATACAAACTGTGGAATGTTGTGTGGTAATGAAGCTTTTGCTTTTTCCGCCTCTAATTCTTTTGCCAATTGGACTAAGAATGGACCGTGTTAAGTATGGGTGACATCATGTCACTACAAACATTGATTGGGTGCTGTGTTAGTGGTAAAGTATTTTATTTTATTTATTTATTCTTTTAAAGTTGGATAAATTTGCTTGCCTGGATGTTGCACTAGCTTTTTAGAATAGTAACATTGATTGTGCCTGACTTTGGTTTTTTTGTTTGGTTGGTTGGTTTTGTTCCTCGTCATCCAAACTAGGTCCACCTTTTTAGTTAACGACCGTATGCTGGTGTTTGCTTCTGCAGATAATGAAAGTTCATACTCGAGGAGTGACTCCTGCTGGTCAGCATCTGCACTGCAGGCTTCAGCTCCTTCCCCTTCTGCACCTATCGACTGGAATGCCATAAGAGAGAACAGAGAGAAATATGAGACTTTTAAATGGCAAGGTGAGTTTCTTGAGCACATCCAGCATAAAAAAACAACAAAAAAAGCCATAACTGTACAGTTAGGAGTTCTAAGGCATGCAATAAGTATATATTAGAATTCATAACTGTTCAGTTATGCTTTTATTTATTTATTTTATTTTATTTTAATAAACCTTGGTGTTTTGTGCTTTGATTAGTTACTACTCAACACAGGGCTTACTTTTTTAAGGAAAATTGCAATGTGACAGTTAAGGAATGGATTGTCCAAAAAAAAGACAAGGCACTCAGATAAACCATACTGTGATCTTTGTCTTGTGAGCATCAAGGGGGGAAACGCTCCAGGAAAAAAAGTGAAATGGCGTTTATACATGTAGTCATGTTTATATGTTAATCTGTAATAACGTTAGCTTGCTGATATATGCGCTGTCTAATACGAATCCTGTTCTTTCAGATCTCCCACCTCTGAAGAAGAATTTCTACATTGAGGCAGACTCGGTGGCCAAGCGCAGTGAGAAGGAAATCAGGAACTGGAGGTGTGTGTGCATGCTGTAATATATCAAACACTTCAGCAGAGGGCTGTATTGAGCTGTGTGTGGAATAACTATAGCAAAGAGCTCAGCAGTCTAATCAGAAACTCCAGATTTTGTACGCATGCAGATGTGAAGCAGCCCTTTACTCTGGTAAACTGATAGATTTCATCTGCTCTTCTGTAATATGTGTATTTGCATATTATAATGTTTTTTTTATTGCCAAATAAAACACTTGCCTGTTGTGTTTTCATACTCATCCAGGTTTTACACTGGTATTCTCAGCTCAGCTTTGTATCTTTAAGAATGCAGTATTACTTTCCCGTAATGGTAGTAAAATATGAAAATACTTTCAGGGAGTGTGTATGCATACTGTTCATTTGTTGAAAACTTGTTAGAGAGCTCCCTGAGACAACTCCTATGGGTGCATGTGCACAGAACATTGAGTCAGACAGTCTAATGTGGGAAACTGTGAGCCAATCCTGAACATGTTTGGTTGGTGTTATGATTTGAAAAATATTCCTTCTGCCACAAAGTGTGCAAATACATACTGTGTTTATGTAAATTTCACTTCTTAATATCTCTCTAACAGAAAGGAAAACAACGATATCTTTGTGGATGATCTGAAAGAAGAAGGGAAACGAGAAATCCCTAAACCTGTGTACACATTCGAGGAGGCTTTTGCTCGCTATCCTGGAATAATGGAGAACATAATCAGAGTGGGGTTTCAAAAGCCTACTCCCATTCAGGTACAGTGGGATTAAACAAATCGATTCTTTGGGTAATTTCTGAAAGAGCTAAGGACTCATTTGAGATTAGTCTAAACAGTGGGAAATGACATGGATATGCTGTATAGGAAATCTAATTCGCTTTTCACAAAGCAACCAGATCAGACAACTGTTGAGACAGGAGGATTTCGTATATTAGCAACACATGTTGCTTGCTGAGTGTGATGTGGTTGCTCAGTAAATGTTTTGTCTTGGGACCAGTAAACTAGACATCCTAGACATTATAATGGGATAGTTAGTTGCATACACACACACTTTGACTTCAGATTGTCTTTCATACAAGTATGTGTGTTATGAAAGTGTCTTGTATGGTATTTCACACTCCTACACCTATTTGTTCCACCCTTCAAAACAAGACCTGTCAAGAGCAATGCATTGGGGAAATCTCAGGCTTTGAGCAGTTCTGGGCTCTCTTGCAACCTTTCATGGCCCGATCATACTTTCCAGTGGCCACAGCACAAAGCACAGAAACATGCTCAGGTCACTGATGTGCAGATTGCTGAAAAGATGCTCGAGTCTGGCCCTCATTATTATTGAGGGAGGAAACGGCACGAACAAAATGTGGTTCTGCCTTCAGTAATCCTTCAGACTTGGCAGTGACACAAGGGACATGTAAATAAGAAGGCAGACAAATGTTGTAAGGTCTGTAACACCAACATCTTCCCAGGGATAATTCAGCTCCACTGTGTTCTTTGGCATACTTGCTGGTGCTGATGCATACTTCTGTCACTGAAGCTCAAGAAAAGTAAAGCTAAGAGAAGGTTGCTAAGGCTGTGTGGCCCAGTTGTGTTCACCTGGATTCCTGGTGTCCTGAGGGGTTGAAATCTCAGTGCCTCTGGCATGCTTTCAGGGTCATCTTGAGTTTTTAAGGCCACTGTACTATCTGGATGGGGAGATCTGGAGCAAGATGGCTAAAGACCTCCTCTCCGTCGTCTTCTACCTCTCCCTGCAGTGTGCCTAAATCTGCCTGCATGCTCTGCATCACTGTATTGCAAAAATATTGCTTCTCTTTAGCATTTGCATTTTTATCATTTGCAGGTTTGCATCTAAATTACATACTTATTAGTTTAAAACAATCGAGGAAACAGCTTCACCTAGCACCAAAAGTTGGATCATGGCTATCTTCCTCATCAAATGCGCCCCCCTCCATCCACATGCCATCTGAGTCTGGATAATCTTCCCCATCTGACTGAAAAAGCAGCTCAGTGACATGTTGGACAATGAATCTCCATTTGTGATGCATTATACAATTAAAATAACATAATCCAAGCACTCGGTCTTCTTCAAAAATGCTCACAAAAAATCCACTCAAACTCTACTATCCCCTGCTAGCTCACACCAGTCACCAGCACACTCACTCAATTACTATACCACTTATCCATTGCGGTTCACAACGAAGCTTGAGCCAATATCAGCGTGCACCCTGGTTAGGTCAGGCAAGCACACAGTTTAGGTTGATTTAGATTTGAGTGTTTTTGTGCTAGTTTATTCTAGTAAACCTGAGTATGATGCAATTGAAAGTAGTTTATTTTATTTATGATATTAAATTCATTATATCTTCATTTTTATATGAAGTAGCAGGGCCAAACAAAGTTCTATTTGATGACTGAAGTCAACAGGTATCAAAAGCGCTCACAAAATGCCTGGGGTTGTTTACCATTTAAAGTGTCATGTGGTAAGCAGTGCAGCAGCTGTCCATGAAGATTTGAGGGATTTGCAATAGCAAACAATGCTAAACTTAGATATTGAGGCTAATTTCCACGTGACTTTTTCGTGCTAAATAAAATAACCCCTCCTTGCTTCATGTTTTGAAATCTGGAATAAATAGCAGTATGGTTTTACATCAGGTTTGGAAGCAATATGTGGAGGGCGATGCTCAAATGGGTAATCTACTCAAGTAGGGATTGTAAGTAGGCAGTCTGAAGATGCCCAAAAATAAGTATTTGTGTTGTGGTTTGTCAAAGCCAGTTAGAAGAATAAAGCCATAAACAAAGTTTTGACAGACGTAGCATACACAGTTATTGCTAAGGGACTAAGGGACATGTTTACAAATGTACGTTATCTTTTTAAAAGTACAGACTAGAGCATGTAGTAACACAAGTCGCTACTAAGCAGTCAGCAAGAAAACACGGCTGGCTTACAGTTGTACTATTCTGTGAATTTGGAAGGATCTGGTTTGTTAACAATTAGGTTCCCCCCTCTGTGTTTTTGACCTTTGTTGTCTGCTTCAGTCTCAGGCTTGGCCTGTAGTTTTGAGTGGCCTAGATTTGATTGGCATTGCACAGACTGGCACCGGGAAGACCCTCTCCTATCTTCTTCCTGGATTCATTCACATGGACCAGCAGCCTGTGTAAGGACAATCTTTAGTGGACTTCACACTTATGTTTAGCACTGACATGTTTGTCATCCTTTTGCATGCGAAATGCCTTTATAATCCAATAATTGTGACTTTCTTTATGAGCTTTTTTTTTGATGATTTGTGTGTAGCATGTGTATGTTAGGAATTGGTCATATAAAAACCTTTGCCTTTTTGCTCTTTCAGGCCCAGGGACAAGAGAAGTGGCCCTGGAATGCTGGTTTTGACTCCGACTCGTGAATTGGCACTCCAGATAGAAGCAGAGTGCAACAAGTACAGTTACAAAGGCTTTAAAAGGTATAGTGAAAGCATTGCTTTTACACATTCTGTTAAATGTATAAAATGGTATATAACTTTCTCTAAAAATTATGTAAAACTTGATTGCCTTAGTTGACCAGCTGTTCTGTCACGCATGTTGGATTTCACCGAAATGGTTAATAGTACATGTTGAGCCTAGGTATTTTGACAATTACTTTGTTGCACAGCCTATATCAAGAGTTGACAGAAAAACTGCTGCTTCTTATAAACGTTGCAGAATAAAACTTTACATTCATACCAAATGTTTCAACATCATGGTGGTGTGAAACAGCAAATGCTGTGACTACAATGCATGCTTTCAAATCCCACTCCCTGCTGCACTATGCGTAATTTCCAAGGCATGGCTGTTGGTAGAACAGGTTTCACTGCATGAGTTATTTAGCATACAGGCAGTCTTATCAGGCTCAGTAATATGCCTGTATGTAAAACCATTGATGAGGTCTCTGCATGCGTCTCTATTGCAAAATGTTAATATGCTTAACATCTCTCTGCCCCCAGTATCTGTGTTTATGGAGGAGGTGACAGACGAGCTCAAGTAAAGACAGTTACCAGTGGTGTTGACATAGTGATCGCCACACCAGGACGACTGAATGATTTGCAAATGAATGATCTAATAAACCTACGTTCTATCACATATTTGGTATGTACATGTAATGTGTGTGTGTGTGTGTGTGTATATATATATGTGTGTGTGTGTGTGTGTGTGTGTGTGTGTGTGTGTATATATATATATATACACCCACCCATATACAAGAGGAAATGTTTCGTGCGACCGGGGGGGGACGCAGCTTTTTGATAACGTTTTTCTTGTTCCCGAATACAAATATTTTTCCAAGTATACGTTTGAAATTTGTATTCGTAAAAATCACATTATTTGTGCCTTTCCGAATACCATATTCGGGTTCGGCTCCACCCCTAATATATATATATATATATATATATA
>JAQMCW010000037.1:11325332-11341456 GCA_030068335.1 Chrysichthys cranchii | reverse complement strand
AAATGTAAAAACTTTCTAAAATACCTTTCTTTTAAAATCCTGTTTTGAGGTACAGTTAGTAAGCTACAGGGGATTTTATTTTGAAATCCCCTTGGGGCCCATTGCGTGCAAGCCACGTTGAGCCAGCCACCATGATGGGTTTTCTCATTTCAGCGCTGTATACGTTTGAATAGCTTGCAGATATGTAGTCGTTTTTTTTTTTTTATATATATACTGTTTTGTATTATTATTCTTATAGGAATAAGCAGAAATAAAATATTTTATGGGTACTCAGCACTTGGCATTTTGGATTCAGTTCCAATCTAGAACTGTCTGTTCATACCTACTAGCAGTACAGGTTATTAACTTGGTGGCCTTGAAGATCTTATCTAAAAAAACAAACAAACCAAAAAAAAACATTTGTAGGCATAAAGTTACCGTTAATTTCAAAGACATTTGAAAACCTCAGAAACTCTGCCCCACCCAAAAAACACACAGACAGAGAGACACACACACACACACACACACACACACACACACACAAGATTAAGAGATGGAGAGAGATTCATGCTTGCACCCACACAACCTTTTTTTTTAAAGGAGCACATTAGGACATGAGGGTATTCCTGAGTGGTGCTCCTGGGATACAGTGAAACTGTTAGATATTTTATTAAATGACATATTCATTGTGTGAGTTAATAATTTTGGCATTGTACAGCAAACGATTTCTTTTTATATTTCAAGACCTTTTGAAGCACTACAAAAACGAATCATAAATAATATGTAAATTGAAGACTGTTAATAATGATCACTATGTCTGTTATTTATAAAGTTTCAACAAGTTTGTTTAATTGCTTATGGTCCATGGATCAGCTTGTGAATTGCTTTGTACTGTAGTAAACATCCTTTTTTTTGTATCCATGCTCTGCACGTATACACCTCTATACACCTTTTATATTTTGTTAATACTGTACTCCTAAAACAGGAGAAAAAAAAAGAATTTGGGGATAGTGCTCATTAAATAAAGCCTAATCTACAAATCATTCTCATGAAGTGGCAGCAGTTAAATCCAGACAGTTTTTTTCAGATTAAACATTTATCTTTTGCTTCTAGAAAGAAGAGGCCAGTCAAGTTCGTCTGTCACCAGCTTCAAGTTTTTGTTCAAAATTTTGCAAGCCAAAGAATTTAAATTTAATTTAGTTGACTAGAAATGTTGTTTTCAGTTTATTGTTTATGTATCCCTATGTGGAAATTTGCATATATAAATATTTTTTCCTTGTTAAAATGACATTCAAATAAACACTTCTAAAGGACTTAATCTCTGTTTTCCAAATAACTATAGAATATACATCAGGTCCAGATACCACACACCGACTTGGTTTTTGAAAAGGTACTGAGGGGTCTTTTTTAGATCATTAAATCAGTAGTGTATGTAACCACAGGGCAAGATAAAGGCAAAGCCAATTTTCCTTCTTTTCCTTCGTGCCCTCCCCTGTTCACCTGAGACTTTATTTCTTGTACCTTGTTCATATTTGTGGAGGTGTTGTGCTTCATATTTAAAGGTTAGCATGGGTGAGTGGTCATAACAGATGGGACAAAACAAGATGGTAGAAGTGACATGGATGTTGTACTTCATTTACATTGAATTTTTTCCTTTCCTGGCTCTCTGAGCATTCTGATTCAACACAAAAGAGGAAACCCGTTGTTACATTGGTAGTCAATGTAGTCTGCTAGGAGGTTGCATTTTTTCTTGCTAATGTCCTTGAACAGATTTTGGGAGGGGATGAAGAAGTTGTGAAGCTGGCAGGTCCTCAGGTTTTGTTCAAAGTCCCTGAGAAGTTGCTCGAAGCAGTAGCTGAGCTCACTGTCTGCCCAATCACGGTCCTCCTCTCTGGCAGCACAGGCATGAAGCAGTGTCGTCTTAGCATGGTACGAGCAGAGCTTGTCCCCCTCCTCGGGATGCTCCTCCTTCAGCCGTTTCAGGAGGTATTTCATAAGTTTCAGACACTGCTTTCTGTAAAATAACACAGGTTGTGATGGTTGTATTTCTTAGAAGGCAAAGAAAAACACCCAAGTCTTCCCATATCATCATAGCAAGATTAAAGATTGTTTCCTCTCATTTAAAGTTAAATTCCCTGATTATGACCGTAAAAATAACACATGCTATATGGGCAAAGGTCTGTGGACATCTGAACATCACATTATGTGGTTCATTCCCCAAACTATCGCCAAAAAGTTGGACGCACACGACAGTTTAGAATGTCTTTGTATGATGTAGCATTAATATTTTCTTCCACTTGAAATAAAGGGGCAAACCCTATTCCAGCATGGTGATGCGTAAGTGAGGTCCATGAAGACGTGCTTTGCCAAGATCATGTAGAAGAACTTAAGTGGTCGGTACAGAGCCCTGAATTCAACCCTACTGAACATGTTTGAGATGAATTATAAGAGCAATGTTGCTCTAGGGCTTCTTGACTGATGCTAGGGCGCGACCTCTTGTGCACTTGTGGCTGAAGAACACACATCCCCACAAGTATGGTCGAAAATGTAGTGAAAAGAATTCTAAGAAGAGTGGAGGCTGTTAGAGCAGTAATAGGGACACAACACAATATTACTGCCTGCGTTTTTGGAATGGCAAAGTAAAATACTCAGGTGTCCACATATTATTGGCCATAGAATGTATGTACTGTAGGGTTTAATGCATTTACTAGCTAAATATCATATTCACTAGTGCATTAAAATGTGTATTTTCATTGATCCTCTTGCACCTCCGGTCCATTCAAATTCAGGGGGACTGTAATACTACAGGGCACTAGAGTATTGTAGCCCTATATTGTGTCATAGCTAATTTGTGACAATAATATGGGGAAGAAACATATGGGTGTGATGGTCAGTTTTCCACATACTTTAGACCATATAATGACCACCATAGCACTTTTAAATAAAGCATGCTATGAAACATATTTTATGAAACATGCACCCCTGATGGTAACTTTCCCAGTGACAAGGAAAAGCACCTTTATTTCAGAGCATAGTGTTTAGTTAGGCAGGTGTGTGTGCTTATAATTTAAACATTCAGTTGAGCAAAGGTGTAAACTGAAGACATTTATTCATTATGTGTTTATTATTATTATTATTGTTAGAAGTCTACCCATATGCTGTGAACTAATTTAACAACTCGGAAGCTTACTTTTTTGTGCACAACATGGACTGGATATTTTATAATTTTGTTGAAGTTGTAATCACCAATGAATGTGTAACAATCTTGAACGCATATCCAAAATATTACAGCTTGTAAGATGTATCCTGTAGGTGGGGCTTTGATTGGAGTGTGTGTCTGTGCTCACCTGCAACATTTCTGTCCTCCTTCGCAGCAGGTCTTGCTGTTGCCGTGATTTTTCAGGATGTACTTCTCCACATGTGAGAATGAAATTCGCCAAGCATCTGTTCACAACACATCAAATTTACATCTTTAATTTTGGTTTAGCCCTTTCCGGTCCTGCTTAGCGGCGCACAAGAGAAAATTATCAGTGTGTTTGTCGTTACCTTGCACAGCGATGGGTCTTGTCAATTAAACACCAGTCACATTACATTACATCAATACATTATAGATGATTAGCATTCCAGTGCAGGCTAAAAGGTTCATAGATTGTTAGCGTTCCACTGATTCCTGCTAATCACAGCTGAGTTTACTGACCGCTTTAGCAGCATTCATTACCACTGCAATTTGTGCTCTTTAGCTAAGCTTACCTGTCTGTGAATGACAGTGAGTTGGACAGCTAGTGCGCTTCCTCTGGGCATAAAAGGGCGAAATCCTCTTTTACACACAAACGGCATGAGCCACGCACAGTGCTCGCTCAAACACGCATGCACACCAATAGTAGTACTACTATTTGTATTACTAAATAGTAGCACACAAATAATAGAAGTGAACAGAAGTTTATCTTAATTTACCTACCATAAAACAAAAGCATCTAATTTGGAAGTTGATTCAGATTAAAGAGATATTTGGGCAAAAAATCGAATGTATACAGTGATCTCCATTACCCCACATGCAGTCAGTCAACTGAGACATGTTTGTTGTCTGAAGTTTGAACTGAGGGGGTTAGTCTACTCTACTGTACTTTACTGAAAAACTGTTACTTTACCTGCCATATAATATTCTATAAACTTATAATTTATCGCACTGTTTTTTCCCCTCCATTCCATACTATACTACTAAGCTATACTTTTTTTTTTTTAAACAGCTGTACTGTGCTATCCTGTGTGCTGCTGTTTTATGCTATGACATGTTGTACTGTATTATGTGATACTATACAGTACTATACTAGAGTATATCTCACCTTTGACAGGGTTAACACTGAAAGCGACAACTTTTCACTTCTATCTGGCCCACAGGTTTCAAATGTTTAAAAAGGTCAAGAGCTTTTGTTAATGCTCACATCAAACTTCAGAATGAAGAAAAACTTCACTGTGATGTGGCATGGGTGATGGTACCAGAAGAGCTGGTTTGAGTATTTCTGTAACTGAAGTTCTCATAAATTCACACATGACAGTCTCTACAGTTTACACAGAATGGTGCAAAAAAGAAGGAAACAAAAAAGCCCCCCTGAGTTAGCAACAGGTGGAAATGCATCGTCAATAAAAGGGGGTCAAAGGAAAATGGCCAGATTGGTCCGAGCTCCCATGAAGGATAGAGTAACTCGTATAATAATGTTTAAAAACTGTGGTGAACAGAAAAGTATCTCAGCTTACATAAAATATTGAACCTTGAGGTGAATGAGCTACTACAGTAGATCACATTGGGTTCCACTCATGTCAGCCAAGCACAGGAATCTTAAGCTGTCATAGGTCCAACTCATAACTGGAAAGTTGCTTAAAAAAATCACCTGGACATTTCATTTTATTTCATTTTATTTTACTTCATTTGGTAGGGTTACCCTTTGCTCTCATAACAGCCTTAATTCTTCTTGGTATAGATTCCACAAGATGTCCTCCAAGATTCTGGTCCATGTTGACATGATTCATCACAATTCCTGCAGATTTTTCAGGTGTAGATTCAAGCTTTGACTCTCTTTCTATTACATCCCCTATTGTGGTGTTCTGGATTCAAAGCTGGTGAAGGGAAAGACCACTGATGAACTCTGAACTCGAGTCATGTTCATGAAACCAGTTTCATATAACATTTACTTTGTGACATGGTGTGTCGTCATGCTGGAATTAGTCATTAGAAGATGGGTAAATTGTAGCCAAAGTGTCCCCATACCATTATACCACCTTCAGCATCCTGGAGTGTGGACACAAGGCAGGTTGGGTCCATGGACTCATTCTGTTGGTGCCAAATTCTGACCCTAGCATATGTGTTCCTGAGCAGAAATCGAGATCAGACCAAGTTAATTTTTCACCTGTCCAGTTTTGGTGAGCCTGTGCTCACTGCAGCCTCACCTTTCTGTTCTTGGCTGACAGAACTGGAATATGTGGTCTTTTGCTGTTGTATCCAATCTGCTTCAGCATTCATTGTGCTGTGCATTCTGAGATGCTTTTCTGCTTGCCACAATTGTACAGAGTAATTATGAGTTACTGTTGCCTTTCTGCCAGTTCGAACCAGCTCATCTGAGTATCCTTTGTTAAAAACTCAACAAGGCGTTTCTGTTTGCAGAACTGTCACTCACTGGGTATCTTTCTTAACACCATTTATGAGTAAATTCAAAAAAGAGATCAAGCAGTTTTGAAATGCATAAACCCAACAGTTCTTGGGACTCACTAAGAGGAACCACCCACTGAGGAGCTCCCCCAAGAACTACACAGCTTAAAGGGCTTTTTTCCCCCATTTGCATTTGTAGCGCCAGTAGGGATGCTGAAGTAACAAGGTTCCTACCATTCAGTACAGCAACCTTGTTAGTTTATTTTCATATGAAATGTGTCCATTTTCATTTGCCATGCTTCAGGTGCATGTTTTTTTTTTTTTATAGAAACCGATCATTCCACTGCATTGTAGAATGAGGGAGACCAGGAAGTGTAATGTGCTGAGAGGATTTTTGTTTTTATTATACAGAGTGAATTTGTGGTGGAAAATGGTTGGAAATTGCTTTTAATGTTTACCCAGCATGTAAAGTTGATTTATTATTTTAGAACAGGTTTTCTTATGTGATGGACAAGAACATTTAGTTTAATTAAGATTTTTATATTTTGCCTAGATGCGTCAAAACCATGTTGACATTCCTCCATTCCTTATAGGCTCAGTAAAGCCTGGACTTCACTGTTGGTTCATTTGTCCATGTTTTTCCCCCTAACTTTTAAGTTAAGGGCTGTTTACATGGCTAACGTTTTACCCAGATTTTTCAAAATGGCAGTTACCGGTGCTACATTATCTAATGTTTTTGACCAATCAGCGTGCACTCAGGTAACTCATGGTTCCCTGTGTGCTGGGGATGTACCTTCCTTGACGTAGGAGCTTAAAAAAAAAAAAAAAAGGCCCTCAAAATCGCATTCTAAGAACTATGATTTGTCCTCAGGTCCTGCAGTATGGGCACACTAAAAAAGGGGGTACTCCCTCCAACTATCTATGAAAAGTTCCTCTGGTCTGAAAGCACCTTTTCAGTTTTCGTTTGTGTGTGTGTGTGCATATATACCTTTGGCCATAATTCCATCCTGCTCTGCATTGCCTCTTCCCTCATATTTAGGCACCAGATAAAATGGCTTCCGTCTCTGGTCTGTCCTGACTTTCTTGCCGAGCCAGGTTTCTATGTTGAAGCCATCCTGAGTGAAACTGGGCCAGCTTGAGTGGACTTCCAGACCAAGAACTAAATCAATAGAAATTTGCTTGCCCTTGTCATTCACAAGAAGAGTTACAGCTGGACAGCCCATCTTCTTCCTCTCTAGTGTAACATCTACAACACACACACAGGTTTCTTATGCAGCAGTTTCATCACCAGGGGAGTTCATGATTACAGGATGATACTTACTTGGTAGATTGGGTAGAACTTCTTTTACTTTCTCCCGGAATTCACTGAGCATTTTGCTGGCCGAAAGTGTATTTTCTGTGTTGACAAACCTGTCTAAAGGATGTCGAGAGTGCCGTTTCATTTCTACACTATAGAAGGCACCGTCTTCTGAGAAAGGCACGAGTTTCACCCTCTCCACGCGCACAGTCATCATTACATCAAACTCATCAGGCTCGCAGATCTTAAACAACAACCAGCACAACAAAGCTGTGATTAACTTTCCATGAGCATTTGAAACCCAATGAACGTTGAAATGAAATTAGTCACTTTACTCACCTTAACGTTTTCATAGTAGCTTCCTGTCTTCAGGATGCTGATATCCTTACACCAGTCCAGATGCCGTTTTATATACTCGGTTATTGTATTTTGTATGCTGTTGACGCATTTGGCCGACTCGGATCTGTGTGTTTTCTTCAACTTTAACCTGTCGAGAGCATTCTGGAGTACTTTACTGGGATTCTCGTCGACACTGCTACCTCTTCTCGAGCAGCTGGGGGTGGGGGTTTTCTTCTCTCTGCTCCTCGCTGCTTTGGCCGCTTGGGTCTTCTGGTTGGAGATGGCATCATCAGGAGGTTTCTTCAGAAGGCCTTCCTGAGTTTCCTGCAGCTTTGGGGGGTAGCTCACTTTGGCGCATGCTGTTTTGTCTGCCTGTGATCTCTGGCTTTTCTTTGCCTTTCCAGGCGCACTCTGGAGTTCAGTGCTCGGCTTCTCCTCCTCCATGCTGTTGTCTTTCCTCGCTGAGCCGCGCGGAGCTCCTTTCCTCTCGCCGCTTTTCGCCGCGTGTTGCTCTTCCGGAGAAGTTGCATCTCTTGGAGCTTTCCTCGGACGGACTTGTTGACTTTCCTTGAGTTTGAGCTTTGAAGGACAGCTCGCGTCGGCATCCGCGGATCTCTTGTCCTCTCCGTGCAGCTCCTTCCGTGGAGCCGATGGGCTTGTGGCTGCGCTCCCGTCCCGGACTTTGCGCGCTCTTCCTCTGGCGCTCATGGCGCGTAATGGCTGCAGCTGTGCGTAAAAGACCGGCGTGACGCGGAACTGGGGCTTATAAAGCAGTCTTGACGTCAGAGGAGGCTAATAGTTTAGGCACGAGCATCAGTGCCTTTTACCCTATAACTTTCAGTTATGGCTGATTATTCCTGGAGTGTGTTAATGAACTGTGGTTCAATCTTTTTCCCCTCCTCCCTCAGAAGAGAAACCGGACTAAACTCTTGCGTACTACACACGTGTGAAGCAGATGTGAACCGAATGCCCAGTTACTGCGTGGGAACCTGAAATAATGTTAAAGCCTTGCCTCGCTGGGTTTCTCGAAAAGGGCGTGCCTGGTTTTTTTTTTTTGTTTGTTTGTTTGTTTTTTCCCCTGCTATACAACTTTATGTGGAGTCATACTGCACAGGGTTGGCAAAAGAAATGCCAACGAAATCTAACGAATTCTTGATAAATCTGCCTTGTACTTTTCTGTACCCCATTCCAATCTTTACAGTGCTTTAAATGTCCAAACATTGCAAAATTATTCTCAGTCTATTCATGAGAAGGGACATGTCATTTTATTTCCTTCATTGTTGGACATTGCTCTTATCTTATTCCTATATCAGGTATAAATTCCCCTAAATCTGGAGGACTGGTTTATTCATGCTGATATTTTTTTATAATATGAGTATATATTGTTTAGATTTATGATTGTGTGCAGTCTGTGAAGCTGTAAAATAACAAAACACTTTAGTGCCAGGGACTTGGATGAAATGAGTCCTGTTTATTGAGAGGTGCCTGTGTGCCATAACCAGTGTATGAACAGTACTGAAAATGATTACATCCAGCAGTACAGTTTGTTTATGTTGTATAAGGGCCTTGTGGGGCGGTCCGTCTCATAGGAAGGCACCTGACATTTTATTGTTAGGATTAAAAGGCTGTGCAGTTTCGTTATTATTTCCTCGGAAGTGCGCCCTCTGGCGACAGCAAAGCGGGATCGCGTTTCTTTTCTGGAGCAGCGGAATATAACACTGACAATTTTATTAATCACTAGCTGATTCCCCAGTGGCTTCGCTCACTGAGTGCAAGGGAAAAAATTAAATGCAGTATTCATAAAATAAGTTTATGACCACTATTTGTTGAAAAATAAAATTGGTAATTAAGTCATTTTTGTTTCAAACATGAAGTTATATATTTAGAACAAAGTTTTCTTAAATAATTACTTACCAAATAGGTGTTTACTTCTTTTCAAGATCAGTAAAAAGAAAAAAAAAAACCCTCACACAAATAACAATTCGTAAAGACGTTATAAAAATGGCATCTACAAACAAAGCTTAGTTAAAATGTAAGCATTAGTTATGCTGTTTCCGGTCATACGCACATATATGTTCTGTGGTCATACGTCATTTCCGTTTCAAACGCGAAAAGAATTTTATATATATATGGTTACAGTAACAACATGGCAAAAATAAGCTGCCAGTTTATTGCAGTAATAAACATTCTGCACTCCCTGAAACGTCACTCACAAGTTGACATCATCATGACTCCTATGAAGGGGCGAGCCTAGGATCAGTTCTTTGGGGTCTCGGGCCCTGATGAGAATGCAGCAGGTATACAGTGCCTTGCAAAAGTGTTCAGCCTGCCTGCTAAATCCCTCTATTCACAGGGCCAAATCCACATTTGATAAAAAAAAAAATCAGAAATAATGTCAGTATAAGACGTTTATCAGTATGACTTCGTGAACTAAAATAATAAAGTGCATTAGTTAGCTCCTTAACTGGCAACTGTGCAAACAGATTAGCACTGAATCAGCTAACGTTCTTTGATGCTATTCGCACCATGGACCTATAACCAGACACTTTGTAAGTCACAGAAATAACCAATTTAACCCAACGTTCACAGAATATTCAACAACTTTATTTGCTAAATGTTTCAGCTTACTAGCGTTTTTGATCTGTGTCATGAAATTCACCAAGCTCCTTCTTCCTTTCACTCGCTGGCATAGCCGACTGCCAACATAAATGGTGCATGCCAACTATACAGGAGTGTGAACCATCATGACTTTATAAGGAATACTGGACCTTAAAGCCATTTCAATATATTTTGACCCTGTAGTTGATTGTCCTAGCTCTAATTGACAAGTTTGCAAAATCAAATGTTGAAAATTTTTCAGAGGATAATGATGATTTTCTTATGTATTATTTTTAGGGGTGCTGAGATGATGAAATTTAGGTGTGCTTGAGCATCACTAAGAAGTCTAAAATCCCCAGTGCTTGCTATCATGAGATGTAGCCTAATCAATGCACTGACAACATGCATGATGTGCATTATCCTCATAGACTAGCATCTAGGTCTGTCTTTTGAGCTACAGTTGCACAATGTGTCAAAAAAGGACAAAATTATTAGGTGCCCAAAGCAGGAAGAGGCACAAAGAACAATACACAGGTAAGAATCACCATCATCATGAGTATCATTAAAGGTTAGTTATTTTCAGTGAGCTTTTCTTCTGATGATTTGTACTACCTTGATGAAAAATGCTACTGTAGCAAGAATCATTAGCAGAGAATAAACTCTTTGCTGTAGCCCTTAACCTAACCTTAACCCTATTAGTAATACTAAAAGCTTAATATTAAGCCTAAGTTCTTATTGTTAAAGCTTGCATGCAACTGCTAAGTAGCATGAATGATTTTTGCTTTCGAGTCAACAAAGATAACATTTTACATTTTGACTGTTTAATATGACAGTGTTAAACAAATGTTTCATAGCCTGACACAGGGCTGCCACGTGATCCATATATTGTACCTTGTTAGGAATTATGATGCTGCAATTTATCCCATATTTTCATCCACATTGCTGGGTACAGGACTAAATGTGAGACAGGATTAGCTGTACAGAGACGGTGAATACAACAAACTGCAGTTTACTGTGGAGCAACTGGTAGAAAAAATAAACGTGACAATCAGGCTTTTAGGCTAACTGGAAGACTGTAAAACTAGCTAGCTCACTCGGGCTAAATATGAGGCTTTATAATTAGGTCTAATCAGATTAGTATCTTAATTATTCATAATGTATCCCATCCATTCTATCAGAAGTTACATTTACAGTTTTCCGTGATGCTGGCCACTTGCCCCATTCTGCCATGTCAGAAGATATGCCATTGTTAATAGGGAGGGCATGGCTTACTTTCAGAGCACCTCTCATTCCATAATCAGTTGACCTATACAATTTAAAGTGAATGTTAAAATGTGCCAAAAGTCAGAAGCGAAAAAAAAAAGCATGGAAAAATGCAAATGGAAAAGATTAAAGCAATATAGCATTTTGATCATTTATATTTTGCTTATAGATTTCATTTTATTTGATGCTTTCGGCACCAAAATAACTCCTCATGAGGATCTATGGTCGGTTCTTAAAAACTAAAAAAAAAATAAAAAAAAATTTCTATTTACTGCTGTTCATTTAAGTGAAACCATTTTTAGAAATGTTATTTATAAAGAGAAGAGACTCAAACATATGATTGCAGAATCTTTAATATGGCCTGACTGATTTAAATAGTCTGAACAGTAAGGTGCAGAAGCTAAAGTCAATAAGTGCCTGTGCAAAACCAGCTTTATTTCAAGTGCTTTAAATGCTCATAAAAGTGCCCACCATGCTCTGATTTGGAAAGTTTGATTTTTCCAATTTCTTTAAAGCTTAAATTGTCAGAAGGATTAGGAAGTAACATAATTTTAAGTTACTAAAAGCAGCAAAACCTAAAGACACACTAATCTGCAAACGAGCAGTAAAAGCAAGACAACAGTGTAAGAACCAGACTAAAACTGCACTCCAGAGTAGGAGAGGTCATGATGACATTTCCTCACAAGAATATTAATTTCGCATACTAGTGTGAACAGTCAGAACCCAAATAAATGGATCACGTTCTGGAACGCAACAAGCTAATATTACAGATAACTCTCATGGTATAGATTCAAGTAAAACAACCAGTCTGTGTATACACACACACACATGCGTACATTATGCTGTAGGTGTTTTATGTGTGTGTATGTATGTACGTATATCTGTACTGTGCATAAGTCTTAGTTACATGCAAGAAATTCTGTAAAGTTGACTCAAAAATAACAAAATTAAATCTATCTTCTTAAAGGGAAAAAAACTACAACTGCAGTACACTGTAATAAACTAATCAAAGTCAATATGTCTGTGTGATGACCCTTTGCTTTTTTTTCTTTAAGAGTAATCCCAGGTACAATGTGTACAGTTTTATAAAGCAAATGATCTGCAAGTTTTACAGAGCATCCTGGAGAATCCACCACAGTTCTTCTGGAGACTGACTGTCTCACTTGCTGCTTCTTTTTTTTTTTTTTTTTGCATGCAAAACCCAGGAGCCATGGGTCCTCTTACATGGTCTCTTACATATTTTGCTTTCCTTACTGGCATACATTTTCAAGTGTTAATTTTTGAATGTACTGACTTAATAATGCAGAATTCAGAAAATAAATACATAAAACAAGATTTGTACTAAAAAGGGTGCCTAAGACTTTTGCACAGTACTGTATGTATGTATGTATATATGTATTTTTTCCTTCTGAAACTTTTACGATGCATTGGAACGATTAACCAATCTATGACTATGGAATTTAAGCAACCAGTTGGATATAGTTGGGTGACCTCTGTTCGGTTGTATGCGACACTGGAGTTGGCAGTTAAACACAAAATTCATTTGGCCTTCTGGGCTTTCTGAGCAGACTTGGTGACCTTTCCACCAGTCGGAGCCTTCTTCTCGACTCCCTTGATGACTCCAACTGCCACGGTCTGACGCATGTCGCGCACGGCAAAGCGGCCTGCAAAGTAAACATGGCACAGTCTGAGAATTTTCTCTTATTAAACCGATCACAATTTTGACCAGTTTAACAGCATCAAACCAATAATTGCTTTACATCAGTTGCCAACCTTACAACAAATTCTACAATCCAAATCTTATACACAAGGCTTGGATGAAAAGCTCTGAAGTTTTTTCAGACAATATTCTCTTGCTTTTGACATATTCTAGTCACAACAGTGCACATGTCCAGGCACTCACCAAGAGGCGGATACTCAGAGAAGCTCTCCACACACATGGGTTTCCCAGGGATCATATCCACAATGGCAGCATCCCCAGACTTGAGGTTCTTGGGATTATCCTCAAGTTTCTTTCCAGAGCGGCGGTCAATCTTCTCCTTGAGCTCTGCAAATTTGCAGGCGATATGCGCAGTGTGGCAGTCCAGCACTGGAGCATAACCAGCACTGATCTGCCCTGGGTGGTTCAGGATGATCACCTGATGCAAAGAATTACATCAATCACTGTGACTGTCTGCAACCTAATAATGCTGAACAGTACACCATGCTCAGAAACTGTATTAAACCTGCATGTATTTTCACATTGCAGCAACCTTTGTATCACTTTAAAGCAGATTAGCAGCATCAGAATCTGAAATACCTGAGCAGTGAAGCAGGCGGCCTCCTGGGGTGGATCGTTTTTGCTGTCCCCAGCAACATTCCCACGGCGGATATCCTTCACCGAGACGTTTTTGACATTGAAGCCCACGTTGTCCCCTGGCAGGGCTTCAGACAAAGCCTCATGGTGCATCTCCACAGATTTTACCTCCGTAGTTACATTAACAGGTGCAAAAGTCACCACCATCCCTGGCTTCAGAATGCCAGTCTCCACACGACCCACAGGGACAGTTCCAATACCTAATGAAATTTTTAAATATAGCTCCATCACTTGCTTTAACTGAAAAGATGATGATGTGTTCATTAAATCTGTAGATGTTTTTGCCTGGTAATGAATGCTGTCTTGCAAAAAGCATCACCTCCAATCTTGTAGACATCCTGCAGAGGCAGGCGGAGCGGTTTATCAGTGGGACGAGTTGGGGGCTGAATGGCATCCAGAGCCTCCAGGAGAGTAGTTCCTGACACACTTCCATCCTTACGGGTGATCTTCCAGCCCTTAAACCAAGTCATCTACAGAAATGACAGACAGACACCCGCAATATTAGGTGCATAACTACCATAAATATCAGTGCATCATCAGAGGATTTGTTAAAATAATAGAGCAGGGTGGGGTTTTTTTTGTTTGTTTTTTTTTTTTGTTTTTTTTGTCAACTGTGATGTCGCACATACATTGGGGCTGGCCTCCAACATGTTATCACCGTTCCACCCAGAAATGGGGACAAATGCCACGGTTTCAGGGTTGTAGCCAATCTTCTTAATGTAAGTGCTGACTTCCTTTACAATTTCCTCATAGCGCTTCTGGCTGTAGTTGGGCTCAGTGGAGTCCATCTTATTCACACCCACGATGAGCTGTTTTACACCCAGTGTATAGGCCAGGAGAGCATGCTCTCTGGTTTGACCATTCTTTGAAATACCAGCTTCAAACTCACCAACGCCAGCAGCCACTATCAGGACAGCACAGTCTGCCTGAAGTACACAAACAGAAAACACATGAAGCACTGTTCAATTCCAAAAATATATTTTTATAGTCTAGATATGTTTACAGTATATTAACAGATATAGTGGTTAGGTTATTGTTTCTAATAGTAACAGCTTATTCAAGGGGCTTGTATGGTGGATGTGCCAAATTATCTAAGCATGAGAACATAAATGAATTAAAGAAATGCACTGCCATTTATTAAGACTTTTATTTAGCATTCAACAAATCTTGAGTGTCAGCACTTTGTAACAGTCAGTAGGTTTCCTCCATTGAAGAGTACTCAAGCAGAGGAGATTACTCTTTGTGGCTCCTGTTGTATTTTATTAATTATGTAAAACCTGCAGCCTTTAATTACAATGCATAACTACAGTAGGCAGTAAAAAGAGAGAGTCTGCTGTAGGAATAATGTTTGTAGGCAGTAACAGGAACTCACTTGCCATGTGAATGTTCCATAATATTACATTTAACTATAAACGGGTGACAAGGCATGAAGTCTCATTCTTTAATAAATTAATAATTGCAATAAGTTTAAAACCCCTTGATGTAAAAGGAATAAAATTTCGGGAGATGCTATTATAGGAAAGTAATCCAACAGCCCTTCATAACTTTTAAAAACAGCCCCTTTTTTTTTTTTATCTTCGTAAGATAAAAAAAAGACTCTGTGAATAGGCAAGTTTGAAAACTTGCTCCACACAAACACTTACTTCTTATTTAAATATATTGTCATTTAATAAAGCTGTGGTACAAAGCAAGTAAATAAGAATACAGTAAGCAATGATTAATAATGTTTTACTCTGAAGAACTGACCTGGGAGGTGCCTGTAATCATGTTTTTGATGAAGTCCCTATGTCCAGGAGCGTCAATGATCGTGACATAGTACTTGCTGGTCTCAAATTTCCACAGGGAAATGTCAATGGTGATGCCACGCTCTCGCTCCGCCTTCAGCTTATCCAACACCCAGGCATACTTAAAGGATCCCTTACCCATCTAAACAGTTTAGGCCATAATGTAAGAACATGGTAGGGGAAACCGTACTGTCTCTCCACTTAAACTGGTTTTGTGTCAAGGCATTAAATGTCCAGGTCAAACACTTTTGTAACAGCCCTACCTCGGCAGCCTCTTTCTCAAACTTCTCAATGGTTCTCTTGTCGATTCCACCACACTTGTAGATGAGGTGGCCAGTCGTAGTGGACTTGCCAGAATCCACATGGCCAATGACCACAATGTTAATGTGGAGCTTCTCCTTTCCCATGGCTTGTTATACTGAACGTGACAAAGGTGCTGTATGAAGACAAAAGATCTGCCTAATACAGCAGAACAGAAAAAAACACATGAAGCTAGTAAATAGTTAGATATTACTGTGAAAGTTTGGACTTGACCATTGCATTAGAGGTTGAGGATGCATACCGTAAAATAGTTGTCATTAGACAATGAGCAATGCTTATACTTGTGCTTTTAGTTCTAGTGGAGCTCAAAGGATCCTCAACACTTTCATCTACACATAGTGTACAGCACCATGGACAAGGGCAGAGCTAGAACACACACACAGCAACCACCAGCTATTTCTGCAATCCATTTCAACAACTTTATGAAATTAAATTTTGGATTGAGGTCAAACTAGGCGAAAAACCTCTGTGTGTGTCTGTCTGTGTGTGTGTGTGTGTGTGTGTGTGTGTGTGTGTGTGTGTGTGTGTGTGTGTGTGTGTGTG
>JAQMCW010000037.1:11306182-11316217 GCA_030068335.1 Chrysichthys cranchii | reverse complement strand
CATTTGCGCTTTGGGGCAAATTTTCTTGTGCGATTAATCAAGATTAATTAATTACAAAGCCTCTAATTAATTAGATTAAATTTTTTTAATCAAGTCCCACCCCTAAAAAAACAAAACAAAACAAAAAAACCCCTTCAGCCATTTGCTTCCCAAAAAACAGTGCGATTTAATCAGTTGCGCTCAAATCTTCAAACAGAATCATCCGAATCCATCCCCAGAAATATTTAATGCCGCAGGGTCCTTTCAGTCCACGTAAAGATGCTTTATTCTATGTTCAGTCTCTGGACAGCCCAGGGCTGTACTGTACCTTTTCCAAACAATGTGTAGAAGATCGCACCGAACAGATTTATCCCAGCCGAGATAAAGAAGACTGTTCGCCAGTCCGCAATAGTGTTCTGAAACCAGAAAAGCAGATTAATACAATAGCTAGGGTAAATACAGGGTGTCCAAAAAGTCAGGGACCAATGGAAATATGTCTGTCGAACATGTTGAGGCAAATAGACAAAAACATGATACAATGGCAGAGAAAATGTGTAATTTTTTTTTTTACAGCATACGCTAGAAATACTCAATACTAAATTAAGCCCATGTCGTTTTATCCTCAGGGGTTGCTGACCTTTTGGACACCCTGGAGATATACGGGTCAATGCTGCATGCAGTTTGTTGCATGACAGAAAATGCGATTATTATTGACTGTCAAGTCCTTAAGGACAAACAATAAAAGTTCTTGGCAGGACTCATTTTATATCTGCTGACAGGAAAAGTCAACATGAGGTGACTCAAATTTAAACGAACATATTTAATGTTTGCTTTAAAGTTTACTTAATGCCACACCACTAGGACTTGATACCACTCGCACTTATCAAGAAATATTTGCTCCTCGGAATCACCTGACTGCAGTTGATTTTCTGCATGAGGACAGTTTACAAAGACTTCTGATAGATTATGGCAGGGGTGTACAATGTTATGAACAAACAGCCAGAGTGGCTGCAGGATGCGAGTCCAACTAAACGGGAACAAACCTGATGTGATTAAACAAGTGGCATGTTCCATCTAAATCGGGACACCCTTGAACTCTCAGAAGTGTTTCTATTCAGACAGCTTTCTACACCTGTGTTCTGTAATGTGCAATGACTTTAGCTGGCTGTCATCAAACCAGTCCTCAGGTCCCACTGAAAAAAGTCCACATTTTTTGCTCTGTTCCTGCATTCTGAGAAGGGGGAGGGGAAAATGTGGACATTTGGAGGGGCCTGAGGACGGGTTTGTGAACCACTCTCTTATTCAACATTTGTTTGTTCTGTTGCTTATAATTTGTTGCTATAATTGTAGATAGAGTGCTAATGATCAGTAACAGGATGTATAATACGAAATATCAAAATTAATAATTGACCAAGCAGATGTGAAACACATGTTCTAGCACTGCATTAAACAAGAGGGATTTCTGATTGTCTGCACTTAAAATCCTCAATCGGGGTAATCGACTAGCAGATGGCGGTTTGTAAACAGACCCAGCAAAATGTTTCAACAGCCCGGACTGACAGTTAAATAAGAAATGTGATAAAACTAGAGTTGGGCTATCTTTAAAAATACTCAAAAATACTATACAACAATAAACAAACTTACAGATTTGGTCAATGATCTCGCTATCACAGGACCAACCATTCCGGGTATAGTTGCAAATGTGTTTGTGATTCCTAGCAATATTCCAGCATACCTGAGGACAGAAGGTATTATGAGTCCTGCAAATGTATCATATACCTTATTGTTCAATAGTTTGGAAACAATGGTTTTAATAAAATAAAATCCAATGTGTTGCAAATATATATATAGAGGCATTGCCAGCATGTGTTGTCCTTGGGTTTTCTCTATAAACAGATCACTTAATTTAATCTCATATTTTAAAATGATCTTACCTGAATTACACACTGAACAAACCAATGCAACCCCTCAAAAGTGGGGAAAAGGTTTTTTTCTTTTTTTAAAGAAATGTCAATCTTCATTGCTATTTTTGCATAGATGCGCTTTGTTAGTGGGTTTGAGATGCACAAATGATCTCAATTCACCACATTTGCTGCAGATGTAAATGTTAGTTTCAACAATAAGCCACCTTAGAAGTTGATTCCAGCAGTTTAGCGCCTCAGCCGACTGACTGCACGCCCGCAGAGGACGTGTCACAACAAAGACGCAGGATCGGAATATTTGTTATAAAGATCTGCATGGCTCCTTGTACAGTTGATGAAGTGTGTGGTTGAACAACAGGAGAATCTCTGCACAGACAGATTGCAACTGCTTGAGAGAAGCTGGCTTACACACCCATCATCCCCACACAGGCCTGGACCTGACTGCTGTCTGGTTTAGGAACACACTAGGTTGCGCACACAGTTTCTGGAAGCTGAAAACATCCCTGTTCTTCAGTGGCCTCTCTATTCAGCAGAAATATCCCCTACTGAGCATCTGTGAGCTGTTTTGGACCATTGGATACTTCAGTGTGTTCCCCTGCCTGTGTAGAACCATGAACTGCACAGAGCTCTTGTGGTGGAATGGGACAACCTTCCACAAGCCTCCATGAATAAGCTCATTCACTCAGTGTGAAGGAGATGCTCTGCACTGCAGAATGCAAATGGTGGCTACGCACACTACTGAAAGTGTAACTCTTGGTCAGCCACTGACTGTAGCTGGTATACTGCAGGACAACTGTTGATGAAAGTGTCTACATTTTGTTGCACACTGGTGATTTGTGAGACATGAAATATTTAGTTAAAATGTTTACACCATAAGTACACAAAATGTTGATAAATCTTAGGCATTGCTTTTATATGTTTGTTCAGTGTATTAGATGCAAGTTAATAAAATGATAGCTGAATAAAAGATAACTCACTCCCAACTTTTGAATGGGAGTGTATTTTCAGTAAGTAACCATTTATTACCATTTCTTGTTAAAAAAAAACAAAAAACAAAAAAACACAGAAATAAAACAAAAATATGCCTTACGATGGTGCAATGTCAAGATGATTGATGTTAAAGCCAGATGCTGAAAAGCCTCCCAAGGCTGAGGAGACAGTGAGGAAAACAACAGCCAGAGTGTAGTTGCAGTCAGTGTACCCTGCTGCCACCAGGAACACAGCTGGACCCACCATACCTAACCAAACACGCACACACACACACGCACAGTGGTTTTACTCCAAGATGTGACACATAGGAACCACTAAAGAAATCACATAATGGTTTTAACTCTCATTAGCACTCCTGCAATAGAAGTAAAATTAGACCTTGCACAACACAGCAGATTCTGAATTTGTTTCTTCTTCCTGTGCAGATGGTGAACACAGCCCCACCTACCTGACAGACGAACCATTTTCCATGCTGGCGATCAGTTCCTCACCTATTATTGTGAAAGCCTTGCGCACAGTCACAGTGCGGAAAAGGCAGGTCTCCCTCAGGTAGTCTGCTAACTGGCCTCCTCCCATAGCCAGCAGCCAGCAGCCCAAGTAGGGCAGAGCAGAGAGCATCCCGTTCTAAGGTCATACACACAAAAAAGCAGAGCACTCTCCTTAATGACACATAGCCACCGTTCATGCTGAACATACACGATCATATCATACTCATGTGCATTTTTTTTCAGAACGAGACGCACTAACCTCCTTAATGCTGAAGCCCAGAATGTCATTCATGTAGGTGGGTAAGAGGGTCAGCAGTGTGTAAAATGTCCAGTTGTAGGAGAAGTGTGCAACAACTATGGCCCAAAGTGGGAGAGACATGAGAATGGATGGCCATGGGATGTAGGCTGAAGAGGGAGACAGCTATAGCAGAAAGACAAATACATATAAAGTATCTTCATTGTAAATCAAGTGCTCCGTTAATTTCAAAGCAATTGATTCATTCATGACTTATGATAGAACAGTGGATAGAACAGTGGATAAAGTACCTCCTTTTTTAATGAAGCTTTTATGTAGGTCTTCTCAATCTCTGATATTCTTCTGTGTGTGTCAGGACTGTTACTGACCAGAAGAGCCCACAGGACAAACCAGAGGAGCCCAACAGCTCCTGCAGCAACAAAACAAACAAAGAAATTGTGCAAAAGATTAGTTCTATAAATCAAAGCAATTTTTTAACAATATATTCTTGCAGCAGAAATAAGAATAAGCTCTTTATCTCACCAAATATGTAGAAGACGAATGTCCAATCCAGGTAAAAACATATCTGACCAGACAGAGGAAGGGCAACTACAGTACCAAGCTGGGCCCCTAAAAAGAAAAACCCTTTTACACTTCTGCCCTAAAAAACATTATTACATGCACGTGTAAACATGCCAGTTTCTACCTGCATAAGAGATGGTAAGCAGTCGACTCCTCTCCAAGGGTGGAGCCCAGGATGCCCACATGGCATGCATAGCAGGAAATGTCACTCCCTGTCAGCCCATAACACAGCAAATGGTAAGCCGCACGCACGCAGGCACACACACACGTCTAAACAAGGACGCTTACCTCCCCTATGCCCTCCAGTACCCTGACTGCGATGAGATAACCAGCTCCCAGGTCTGCAGCCACAGGCGTTAGCAGAGTGAAGATCACAGTTCCCAGGATGCCGAAGCCCAGCAGCCACTTGGCACCATATTTGCGTGCTATGTAGCCACCTGGTATCTGAGTGATGATGTAGCCATAAAAGAAGGAGCCCAGGATCCAGCCCTGAGTCTCTGAGTCCCAGTCATACACACTGGCCTGAAGAAGGCAAATACCATCCATGTGCATCAGGAGCCATATTTATACATGTGCTATTCCTAAGTGTTTAATATAACATGTCTATTATTACTACCTTGAAAAGGTCTAAAGGTAAAAAGCACTAAAACTGAGTAGGGCTAATTAGTTTCACCAAAAAACGTACAATACAGGCATTTTGGTACACTGAAATGTTCTTACCGTGTGATTGCGTCGGGGCCGTACTGGACTGGAATGCCTCGGGCACACGGAGCCACTGACATTGGTACTGCTGCTACTGTTTCTCAGCATATCCACCATGGCCACACTGAGATTAACCCGCAGTGCGTACGCCACGAAGAAGCCATAGCAGGACAGTAGGGCCAGACCATAGCGTGAAGAGCATAGCGCAGGAGCTGTGAGAGCAAAACCATCTTTCAGAACATGTACACAAGGACATACCAACATACACAGCATACCTTTGTGACAGTATAAAGAAATAAATGGGACAGTATAAAACAAAAGGCGCTCGCTACGTTTACAGAACAGTCATTTGGCAGATCCTCGTATCCAGAGCGACTTACAACTGTGTGTGTTCTACCACGTTTCTAACAGGAAGGAGCTGAATAATGTTAAGTCTCAATAAAATAATCTTTCAGTGTATTTATGAAGTGTGTGTCCAGTTCTTAATATAATCTCTACAACATAAACTATGCTTAACTACCTTAAGTGTTAATTATTCAAAATTAGGCCGAGTTTGATCCTTAAAAACAAAACATGGCATTTGTGAAATAATGCATGTGATATTTTCAAGAATCTCTGTGCACCTTGTTTCTCCTAGATATGCACTGCTTTTTGATATTTGCTCAGAAAACACCCATGAATATACATACACCCTCCAGGATACATGCATATAGCACATACTGCTCACACAAGAATTAAGATGAAGCTAAAATGATTCCTGTCTGCTTGTTGTCTGAACCCACACTGTCAATATTACACAAACCACAACTACCTGAGTCATCAGCACATCCCATCTCAGGTTTCACATCTGCTCCAGGAAATGTACCAGTCACTCTTTAGTCTTATCTTCTGACTTCAGACTAATATATAAGACATAAACGGCTGCCACTATGGCTTTAAAGAAAGGAAGAGACAACTGCACAGTTAGGGGACATAATAAAGATTAGATTCTGTGTGCATATGCAGTGCAGTCACGGGTTATTCCTAACCGCAGCACGAGTGCAAGATCGAGACCAACACTTCAGTCTCCTCTCCCGAGATGTCTGGAGCAGTGGGGACAGAAGTAGCTCAGAGGTTAAGACTTTGAACTACTCATCGGAAAGTCATGAGTTCAAATCCAAGCACCGCAAAGCTGCCTCTGCTGAACCCTTGAGCAAGACCTCAACTGCTGTTGTATAAATGAGATAGATGTACGTCGCTCTGGATAAGGGCATCTGCCAACTGACTGTAATGTCATGTCAAGGTTCAGGCTTTACTTTAAACACCATTTCGGTCTTAAACCTGAAGCACCCCTATCTGACCCTAACTTTCATTTCACCCTTATATTCAACGCCACATTGGTTGGTGGACATTAGCAGACGACCCAGGATGTCTCATAAGGACCACTACTTAACATGTAGTAGGAAAGGGTTAATAATAATAATAATAATAATAATAATAATAATAATAATAATAATAACAACAACAACAACAACAACAACAAACACCTGTTTTTGGGTTCACTGAATCTGTATCAGCTTTTCAGCCAATGGAGCTGTGTTCTTATTATGAAAAGGTGGTCTAGGTTTTCCAGGCTTTTTAATTTTGGTCACAGAAACAAGTCAACAACCACTTCCTACATGCCGCCACGTGACGTCACTGCGCGGTCAGCTGCCTTCTCAGCTGAGAGTAATGACAACATGCTAACTTCGTGTCACATAAAAACCCCGCGGACTGACCGAAATAAAGCCGTTTTGCGCATTAAACACGGATTAATATCGTCCAGCAGACGCCAAGCACCTCACGAGCCGGTCAGTGCGAGGATGCAGGCTGTATGACGGGAATGAACGGGCGCTAGTTGTGCCGGAAAGTAGGTGCTGCACGACACCCTGCGACTGACTGAGCTAGCGTGAAAGCTGGCTGCCGAATCCGTTCAGCTCGGGTTAGCTCAGCAGCCTGCAGTAAAATGACAGCTTAGCGCCAGTCTGCAGGAGCCGAACTTACGGCTGGTAACTCGGACGCTCCCGGTATCCGCCCACACACCGGAGACACCGAGGACACCGGCTAGTGCAGCCTGATGCTAACGCCACGTTAGCCGGCAGTCCATTGTGTTGATTTCGGCTCTAACTCACGGATGAAATCCATTTCCTGAACGCGCATGCGCATGCCGCAGTGACTCACCTCTCTTTATACCGTCGTCCTTTTGCCGATGAAGCAAAGGCTGCTCATAGTCTTCCGTCTCTGTGTCTGATGCTGTGCGGTCCATCGTTCACACAGCAGTCATGAAGAGTGAAGTGTTTACTTCCCGCACAGCTGCGCGTACACAGACAGGGACACCGGGTGGGGCGTGGCTTCACTCACACGTAGCTATGATTGGTTCGTCCACTGCTGTGCACCGCCTCTTTTCGACACGTCACACGGATCCGCACCTAAGCACAAGGTGAAGGCTGAAGCGACATGTGAGATACTGAGACTGAGGGAGCTGAGTGTTGTGCGGATGTTAAAGCGGATACACTTTATGGCCAGAAAGTCTGGACACCTGACCATTATAACTACTGGACATTCCGTTCCACAGCTAACCCCCTTAATTCGCCCCTTGGTGATAAGCCTTTCCAGAAGACTGGATGCTGTTTGCACAAGGTTTGGGATTGTGTTTGAGGCTATTTGTAAACATTCCGTGAGAAGAGCGTTTATGAGATCAGGCACTGGTGCTGGATGAGAAGACCAGTCAACATTCCAACTCATCCCAAAGGAGATCAGTGGGGCGGAGTGTGCTCAGGGCTCTGTCCAGGCTACTAGATTTCCTCCACACCAAACTCATCTGACCGGGTCTTTATGGACCTCAGTTTGTGCGCAGGGACACGGTCATTCTGGAACAGGAACGTGCTTTCCCCAAAAACCTGCCACAAAGCTGGAAGCATGCATTTGTCTAAAATGTCATTGTATGATTAGGGTTAAAATTACCCTTCACTGGAACTAAGAAGCCTTGAAAAACAGCCCCAGACCATTATCCCACCTCCACAAGGTTTATTGATGGCACTTTGTATTCCATTAGGTCACATCATCCTGCCTCTTAAAACCCAGATCTGTCCACTGGACTGCCAGATAGTGAAGTATGATTCATCACTCCAGAAAACATGTTTCCACTGCTCCATAGTCCGGTGGCAGACTGCTTTGCCATTCTCCAGCTGACATTATGCCCCATTGCACATGGTGATCTTAGGCTTGTGTGCAGCTGCTTGGCCATGGAAACCCATTTCATGAAGCTCCAAGTGCACAAATCTTGTACTCTGCTTCCATATGTAGTCCAGAGCTCTGTGCTGAGTGCTGCTACAGAGGATAGGCCATTTTTATATGCTGCATGCTTCAGAATCTCAAGGCTATGTGATTGATTTTATGATTTTAGTCATCAATGGGTGTAGCTGAAACATATACGGGGTGTCCATGTACTTTTGGCCATATAGTGCATGTCCTCACTGTAATAAATGTGTTTATCATAATGTATAGTAGAGGAAATTAGTCTTCCATGCTCCAGTGGGAGATTATTACCTTTTTATACATAGCTCCAGTCCTCTAATTTGATTGTTTGAGCTGATTTTCAAGATGAAAAGGAAGAAGGGATGGCAGTTTTTCCAGAAGCACCTTTAAAAATAATGTACAAAATCAACGTCAGCTAGCTGACGTGCTATAAAGAGAGCTTCTTCTGGATCTGTTTCCACTAGTGGAGTAAAAATAAGCAGAACATTTGGTCATATGTGTGTCTGAAAAATGTCACTTATGCAAAATTAATTTCTTGTTTATAGAACTCTTGTATAAAAGCAATATCATGCTTGCAGTTGTGTGGTTATACTGAACATGGGCATGGCTGTGATTGCCTACAGCACTTGCCCTGCAGCAAATCACAGCTGTTCCCATATGCTATACAACTGCACCTGTGCTTGTGTGATATTACTTAAATATAGTTGAAGTCTGCAGGCTACCATTTTATTATATATATATATATATATTTTATATATAGTTGTTTATAATTCATGCACCAAGTGCTTTCTCCTGGTCAGGACCATGGTGAATCTGAAACACAGGGTGTGAGGTGAGTACACCTGGGACTGGGTGCAACACCTTCACTTAGGGGGCAATGTAACATAGACGATACATGGCATGTTTTATGTCTGGTGGAAGGAAACCAGAGCACCTAGGGGAAACCCACAGCTACAGGAGTAGGACAGGCACAGGAGGATTTAACTGGAGGCGCAGAATGTTTCTTTAACCTATCTTGTGTTTTCCATCTGCTCAAATCAGTCCACCTCTTTGCCAGTTTGCCCAGACAAGGGTTTAATTCAGCCAACCATGATCATTACTTTAGCATCTATATTTTTGCTACAGTGAGTAAACTAGCACTTCCCTTTGCTGATCAGTCAAAATGTTTTTTTCGTAATGAAGTGAGCAAACTGGTGACTAAACGGTGTGTAACCAGGCCATTGTGACTGTGCCAAATACATATAAAGTGTCTTCATTGTAAAATCAACTGCTCCGTTAATTTCAAAGCAATTGATTCATTCATGACTTACGATAGAACAGTGGATGAACAGTGGATAAAGTACCTCCTTTTTTAATGAAGCTTTTATGTAGGTCTTCTCAATCTCTGATATTCTTCTGTGTGTGTCAGGACTGTTACTGACCAGAAGAGCCCACAGGACAAACCAGAGGAGCCCAACAGCTCCTGCAGCAACAAAACAAACAAAGAAATTGTACAAAAGATTAGTTCTATAAATCAAAGCAATTTTTGTAAAATATATTCTTGCAGCAGAAATAAGAATAAGCTCTTTATCTCACCAAATATGTAGAAGACATATGTCCAATCCAGGTAAAAACATATCTGACCAGACAGAGGAAGGGCTACTACAGTACCAAGCTGAACCCCCGCAATATCGCGGTTCACCCATCGCGGAATCATTGCACTGCGGATTTTCGAATTTTGATTTGCTGGATTTTTTGGCTTTTGCAGGACTCTGGAATATAAAATATATATATTTTTAAAAAATATGTTAATTCAAACATTAAAAGAACATTTAAATCGAAATTAAACAGTATGCACTGTATTTCATCAGCGGATGAATAC
>JAQMCW010000037.1:11275886-11306082 GCA_030068335.1 Chrysichthys cranchii | reverse complement strand
TGGTTTTCCAGAAAAAGGCAGTTTTAGTGTACGACAGTTAGAACAGTTAAAAAACAAATTAGAAGAAAAAGAGAAGAAAGTGGGTAAAGCTAAGTTTGTAGCAGATTGGAAGGCTTTTGGCAACTGGCAGTGTGAGGCACATCGGAGAGAGTTGAAGCAGGTAGGGCCCTCATCTGTCTCTCAGTGTGTTCAGTTTCAGAAGGACCCAGACCTGAACTCCGCCCCACTGAAACGACCAGAGACAGGGCAAGCTGCGAATGATCGTGCAGCCGCAGAGCAGCCAGATGCGAAAGGAGGAGCTTCTTCTCTCCACAGGTGCCCCAATCTTATCTTGTGTGTGTGTGTGTGTGTGTGTGTGTGTGTCCTTGAGTACAGCAACTGTCTTAAGCTCACTGATCTCTTTGTCCATTGTGCCAGATTAGTATAAAAAGAACGAGGAGCAGAGCAGGGGGGCTTTTTCTTTCTTTTTTACGTGGCTTCTTATTTTCTCTCTGTCACTATCTGCCTTTTTTCCCCTTCTACTATATCTTGTCCGTGGAACAATAAAGGAGATTCTTTAAGGACTCGGGTCTTGGTCTTTGATTGCTCTCACCGGCAGTAAGTACGCATGTAGAAATTTATATGTTGTTAAAATTACGTATGGTATGTTTTAAAAAGTGTTCAAGAGCATAGGACATGTTTATAAGAGTGTGGAAAAAGTTAATAAGAGAGTGGAAATGGTTTATAAAGCCTTAACGTATATATAAATAATAAAATTAATGTGACGGCGCCACTTCGCTGATGTCACCTTTCGCGGCGGCCCGGGGGGGGGGTCACTGTCCCAAGCTGGGCCCCTAAAAAGAAAAATCCTTTTACACTTCTGCCCTAAAAAACATTATTACATGCACGTGTAAACATGCCAGTTTCTACCTGCATAAGAGATGGTAAGCAGTCGACTCCTCTCCGGGTCGAGCCCAGGATGCCCACATGGCATGCATAGCAGGAAATGTCCCTCCCTGTCAGCCCATAACAAGAACCGCATTCGATTCAAAATTTCCGCACATTTCAGCAAATCGCGGCTGTGCCTCCAGTTAAGACAGTGACTCACGAGAGCTCTAACAGGAAGCACCGCACAGAGCTCACGTGCTGCTGGTCTGCTGAGAATAAATAAAAAAAAATTTTATAGGTTAAAACGACAACATAAACTGAAACGTTTGGATACGTGGGGTGTCAATTAATAACTTCCTAAAAAAAAACCTTCCAGACTGATACAATTGTTTAGTGCGGTGTTTTAATAAAAGTGTACTAGACTCGAGGCTAAACTTCACTCTCCGCCTCCAACTACCAGTCCATTTCCTGTTTACGACGTGACGTCATATCGACGTGGGCGCGCCCGCTGTGAGCGGAACTGAAAAAGTACACGTTACCTGAGCCGCTCGGATTAAAAAAAAAATAAATTTATATTGTTTGTTTTTTTCCCCCTTGTAATAATGAGTTACAATTAAATGAGTAATGCTAACGATTAACAATTAATCTCATGATCAATGTCACTAATATTTTAATTTTACCCCAACTTTCCTGTTTTTATGTATTATGTGAACTCCTATCTGGATCCAGTAAAGCGTTGATTAATGCCTTTAACATAGATATAACATAACATAAATAATATAAAAAGAGAACAAGATATTAGATTCATTACAGTACTAATACTGTAATGAATCTAATATCTAGTCCTCTTTTTATAACCTCGAGCATTTTCCTAATAATAAAAAAATGTTACATAATAAATAAATAAATCAAAAGCAAAGTACCCCTTATCTGCTTTTAAATATTTGTACAGGAGTACTAGCTATAGGCTATATGAACTAATTCACACAGTACTTAAATGTGTATAACACTGATCGTAGGCTTACTAGTCACTCTTTCTACAAGGTAAGTATCGACGGCGAAGATAAAAGGTCACGTGGTTGCTTGCGTCACTGCAGGGCTCAGCAGTTTGCGTGCCTACAAACAGGATGAAGAGATGAACTCAAATATGTCAAACCCTTCTTCATCTCAGAAACTGAAAAATAAACCATGAAAATAAACAATGCGCAGACACCTCAATTCCACTGGATGGCACTAAAGAAACTATTCAAAAAAATCTGCTAAGCTGGCAAAATGCATTCTCAAGAATTTGCTGCTAAGACATGTGGAGTGCTGCGTTTGAGGCATTTGGCACAGATAATTATAAACATACTTATGTGGAATAATGTGTGTACGACTTAATCACAGTTTCCCAGAATCTGATCCGCCCCAATCACTTATCTTCACATGCCTGTAAAAGTACAACATCATGA
Organism: Chrysichthys cranchii; assembly: GCA_030068335.1. Classification (NCBI taxonomy): domain Eukaryota; kingdom Metazoa; phylum Chordata; class Actinopteri; order Siluriformes; family Claroteidae; genus Chrysichthys; species Chrysichthys cranchii. Next base: position 11,303,764 of record JAQMCW010000037.1, on the reverse strand, counting down.
CAGAGGCTTAAAAACCTCCAATGTTGTCTCTCCTAACTACAACTGTTTCCTATTCCTCAAACAGAGCCAGCAAGCAGTCTTACAGATCAAAAGGGGCTCGGAGTGGAGCCGAGTAACATTCCTTCTTCTATAAACTACTAACTTAATTGTTAGCAGTTTATCAAAGTAAACAGAGAAATCAGTCACATGTTGTTACAAGTTAAATATGTCCTTAAACATGATGAGGACACATTGTGCCAAACAAACTTTGGGAAGAAAAAAAAACAATAACAAGCAAGTCAGTGGATTTGCTGTCCTAAATTCCCCCTAAGTGTGAAAACAGTGTCCAAATATGTGTGCAATTTTATTGTCCTGATGATGGACTAACATCTAATCCGAGGTGTATTTGTTTCTTGCAGCCAGTGTTCCTGGCCTAGTCTCCAGATTCACCGTGTCCCTGACCAGGATAAAACAAACAGTTAACGAAGATGAATTAATGCATGAAAAAGAAAAAAAACCCCAGATAGCCAGAAGTGTATATATTCTTATTTTATTGTGTGCAAAATAGTATTGTTCAAGAATAAATGCAACATACAAAACGTACACTTTAGGGAGTGCTAGTAGTGAAACATTTGCAATATAATACGTTTTAACACATTTGAATTAAAAGCTTTTCTTTTTAAAAAAAAAAAAATCTGTGATAATCCCTGCACAGATCACTTATAAATATATACTTATCAACCTTAGAATATCTAGTGAAAATCACATTTACATTATATATTTAGACTTAAAAAAAAAAAAAAAAAGACAATTTAATATCACGTCTTGTGTTTTTCCTGACGGCCATGACATGTTCCTGTCAATGCTACAGGGGTTAATGTACTACACTGAACTGGTCTCATTTTAGCAGACAGCATACTTATATCAGTCTTTAGCATTTCTACCATTGACGTCCAGACTTAAAAATGCACAGCACTTTAACAGGAAATCAGAAACTTGGTAAATCTCAATCTTGGTATTTAGGCATACACTTATGATGAACATAAACAAACAACAACAAAAACAAAAAACAAAACACAATTTAGTCTAATGTTACCTGATTGGAATTTACAGTAAAACATACGAAATCCACTGCTTGAGATGATCTTCAAATGAATGTACTTCCATTCTTTTATTACTTTCCAGCTAATCCTTTCTGATTTCTCTGCTGAACATCACACTCCACTCCTGTAACCTGCTCACTTTCAAACAACCTTCCTGTCGCACTGCCCACTTTCAGAAACTTGCCAGCAAGGACCATAAACCACTGAGATGCAGCTCAAAATTATTCACACACAAGCCTTTAGCTTGTCAGTAGTACAGTATTCTCTACAACTTGGATTCAAGATTTTATTTATATGTATCTTCATAGCAAAACTGTTTTTATAAATTATCAAGGATGGGAGGATAAACAACATGTTTGTGGTCTACTGACTCATATGATTTCATTCGTACAAATATGCATATGATAAAACATCACTGGCAACAGTGCCTGGTTCTTAGTTGATTTTCATAACCAATGAATGCATGCATTATTATACTAATGATTTTACATACATAAAAAAAGAGAACAGTTTACCAGCAACTGCATAAAAAAACTTTTAAAAAAATGTTTACAGTTAGGTTTTCAGTATATAAAAATGAAAAGTGTAAAGTCTGATATAGATATCTATTCCTCTGTGTCCTTGGCAGTCGAGTTGCTCATATTGCACGATATGTAATGGGCTAAGCAGCTTCCTGAGGCCAGCCACCATATGAGCATTAGCAGGCTATTTAAAACTTATCCAGGACATTTTGCCCTTTAAAAAAAGAGCAGTCGTACAGAGCACTGCATTACTGATATTGAAGCAGTATAGAAAATGCTCAGCATAGGAAAATCTTCAAACAGCCATTGAACAGGCCTTGCTCTTTTATGCAACATATGCAAATTCACACTGAACCTTCTCTTGTCTAAGGCCAACTTTTTTTGTATTGTATACAACTTAAAAAGTAGCTTCCGCAAATGTGATGTTCACGTTCCAGTTCCCAAAAAAAAAAAAAAAAAAGACAAAGCAGAGCTGAAAATGCAGCATCTGTCAGACACATCCTTCCTTCCCTCTTTCCTCAGGGCCAAGCATCATTTTCCGTTTCCTTCAGATGCAAACATTTCCAAAACAGCACAGTTGACTTTGTAGTGCTGTGAAAACAAACTTGCAGTAATTAGGTAAGAGAAGAAATGCATGATGCACATCTTCATGGCTCAGATAGACACTGAGTTGCTATTGAATTCCTCTTCTGGAGCAGTGAGGTTAAGGTTCTGGATCTGGCGGTAGACAAAGTAAAATGTCTGAATCTGTGGGCGACTGTGAAGTTCTGCTTTGATCTTCTGTGGGTGTGTGTCTGGGGCCAGTTGCTGCGTGCTCTCCTCCGTCAGGAGGAACAGGGCATGGTTGTCAGGGTCAGGCACCTTGAACTTTTCAGCACATAACTGACACACCTCCTCTGTGGTGGCGTATGGACGCACCTGCAGAGTTTTAGCTGTACAGCCACTGTCTGGTTCCTGGAGTGCCACTCTTAGGTAGTTCTGCACACAAAGAGAAAGCCACATTAGGTTTCCAAATAGTAACACAAAACAAGTGATTACTAATTAATCATTAATTTCAATAAATAGAAACACTTTTTAAAACTATATTACTAATGCTACTACAGTATATTCTTATTTTTTTCTTACAGGTTGGTGAAATGTCAAAAATATCTTTTCATGATGCTCGAAGATAAGCTTTCGAAACATCATACATATTGTGATATCAAGCCTTCAGAAGTATACATTTGGACTTTTTTCTGGCAAAAAAATCAGTTTATAGACTTAATTAAATTAGCGTTGAGAAATAAAATCGTTGGATGACAAAAATATATCCTAATACCTCTCACACGATATCTCTGTGAACTAAGATATGATTTCCATCATGATGTATAGATTTGCTAACACAGGACAGAAGTGTTGCATAAAAACCTAAGCCAATTCTTTCTTTTTACATTTACAAAAGGAAATAATTTAACACTGACTAGGAGGGAAAATGAAAAAATCTGTACAAAAAAGATTAAAACTTTAAAAAAAAAAACCTTTTTAAAATGATTCAAAACAGTACAAAATGTTATCATCTAATAATCTGCTTTTAACTAGACACATGAAACATCTTATTTAAAAAAATTCTGTGATCCCCGTGATATCTCACAAAAGTGTATTGTGGCACAAGTTAACACAAAATCAATATTATAACATCATATTTCTCAGTCCTATTTCTCACAGAACAGACAGACTTTTGTTTTGACTCTTCAATTTTCACCATATCAGTGTTCAGATGTACAATGTACTGGGAAATAAAACAATCCATCTTATATGTTGTTTAGTTACTAAAACTGCTATCATATGTTAGTGTTTTTTTTTTAACAATTGCTTACACACTAAAATTAATAATAACACAGAGGTAGTGAAACCTGACATTCAAGGAGCAAAGCCTCAGCCCAGACCTGCACAATCATAAGCACGTTCTCGCACTTTTTGCAAAACACTGAAAGCACTTCTCTACATTAGACACAAATCTATAATGTTGTCACTTCTTTGGCATTTCAAGGCACTGCCTTTTAAAATACCACACCTATGAACCACTTCATCAAAACACAGTCATCAGGCAGGAAAAGACAGGTTAATCTGTCTTCAACAACAATGGAAAATGATGTTGCAGTACGAGGAACTGGAAAAGGGAGAGCGAGTACAAGAGGGGGAGCTCTGGAGGAAGAGGGATAGGGACAGGGAGAGGAAGAGACAAAGGCTGACCTGGAGTAGGATGTGGACAAAGATAACAAGGACCAAATTTATCGGATGTAATTCAAGCAACGTTTTTTGACCATGTTGTAAACCATGGGTCGACATCGAGAGAGGCTGGACAGAGACTACAGCCCCACCGCAGTTGAATGCAGCTTACTATATGCATTACATGAATACTTTTTTGGTACCAATTCACTGCATTCCATGTTCAAAATAATACTTTGTATACAGTGCTTGACCCTATGTCTTGAACAAAATGTCACTTGTTTGCAGGTGTTTGCAGACTTGGTCTTTTTAGATGTTGTTTCTGGTGAGAATTCTAAGTTAAATCCGTGATCAAGGATAGTGAATTGATGCTTCTGATGTAATGACCACCCTTACTTTGTCAAACGTCTCCTACTTTGAATGCTTTTTCTACATCCAAAAGCTTTTTTTTGCAGGGAAGTGGGGCAGTGAGTACACTTCACAAAAACAAATCTCTCCCAACCAAAGATGATCAAATTTCACCCTGACCTACAATTAGAACATGAGTCGTGTGTAGCAGGTGGTGAGCGTGTCACCTGAAAGTCATCCACGGATGGCGTGCTGCGCTGAGCTGTGCGTCTGCGGTGCCACTGGTGGAGTGTGTTTCGGGTTTCTGAGCTCAGCACCCGTGCAGCCTGCTCTTCCTGGAAGTTTTTAATGAGAGACATGGCTCCATATGCACTTGTCAAGTAGTATCCACCTACAAAGAAGGGGAAATCCTTTTTAAATGCTCTGCTTAGCTACAATGTCTAAATAGTGCTTTTGGGATGTGGTGTCTTGCTTATGAATCAAAGTGAATAGGTTAGGTACCTTCTCCATGCAACAGAGAGGGATCCAGTAGCTCCATCATGTACTGAATCTCCGTGTCCAGCTCAGGCATGTCACATTGTGCCAGTACATACGTCAGCATGGGTAAGAAGTCATCCGCCCCGTATAGTCTCCCTAAAAACCCCACAACCATATTAAAACCATATTAAAGCTCCATCTAAATAAAGACATGGTTGTAATCCTTTTCTACTCTTTCTTACCTGAATTGTCTTCCATGATGGTGTAAATGAGCTTGCAGACACGAAGCAATTGTGACACTTTTTTTTCAGGCGAGTACATCTTGCTCATACTCTGGAACTTGTTCCGAATCTTTTCTATGGCCACAGGGTCCGGTGGCATGGCTCCATCTACGCCCATTTCTTGCGGCTGCTTGGTTTTGGCCAGAGCCAGGTTCTCCTTCAGCTGCTGCCAGACACCACTGCTAACCTGGAAGTTGTGCAGAGCCGCCTCCACCACGGGCTTCAGAGGCTTCAGGATGCACTTGTGCATGGCCTTCTCCAGTACCTGATCTGAAAGGGGGATAGAGGAGTTGATGTCAAAAATGGTCAGCGTATACACGTGCCAACTTTAAGAGAAAATAGCCTGCTGTAGCTCTGCAGAGTTAAGTATGATGATGATTCACACACTCTCCCACACACATGAACAGGGGAGATTTAGGCACTTCTTATGAATGAAAAATGTATGCAAAATAATAAAACCACTTTAAAACCAAAAAGGTCCCCCCCAAACTACATCAATATGACTGTAGGAAGTGTATTTAAAAGTGTTACAAACAGAAATAGCTGTGGTTGTAAATATATACAGACCGAGACCTCCCACAGAGGTAATATTGATTTTCCTTTTTTAGAGCAAGGGGGAATACGTTCTCTCAATATTTCCATAGTTTACTCTCCAAAACATTTCACAGAACAGTTTAGCTAGGCATTAAAACAACTCCAGCAGACATGTATTACCTCTCTCTGATTGTGCAAAACTGGTTCAAAGCTCATGACTAAAAGGCATAATCATACACGAAGTTAAACCACAAGGCTCTAGTAGCAGATTTTAATGTGTAACTGCCTACTCAGGTGACCAGGAGTGCTGACTGTAAAGCAAAATGTGCTGCAGTCAGCTTAAACATACACTAAAAAACAGGGAAGTAAATGTCTCTTGGTCAATATTCAGGCATGTGATGTTTCTTCTCTCTCTTTCTCCTTTCCCACTCTGCAGAAAACCAAATGATGTCATGTCTGTGATGCCAATAACTCTCTAATATAAACTAGGATACGAGAAAAATACAATAAATTGACATTACCTTCCTCAAATGTATTTCATGCATGTTTACCACAGTATGCATTGTTGCCATTGAAATGTTACAACTCTAAAAATAAAACAAGAGTTATACTTAAAGATGCAGTAGGTTGTTTTTTTTTCATTCCTTGCTTCTACACATAACCTGGAAGATATGTAGAACATGGGGGGCAAAGCCCAAAAACTTCAATTGTGGTATTAGCGAAAGTGTATTAAGCAACTGAGAAAATCTGTATGGAAAAAGGACTTTCGGTCTGGCTTGTGGTTGGATGTGCCTACTGTCGGCCATTTTATAGACACTCTACAGGCCACTGCCACATAAACACCCCCTCTCCCTCCCCATCTATAATAAGCATAATTTAAAACTCATTAGAAATGCACTAGGCTGGGAAAATGTATGCATTCAACAACCATTCTAGTTGCAGTGATAATCAGATAAATATGCTTATTAACACAAGACATATACAGTCTTCCATGAAGCCACGACAATCATTTTAATTCATTTAAATGATCAAGTCTCTGACATTTCTAACATTTATTCATTATTCATATCATGTTAAACAACTTCAGTTGATAGTCACGCACTCTGTGTTGACCTTAACTCCAACACAGTGAAAATCATTACAATACATTTCCTAAATGTAACCTGATATTTTATGGAGTTATGAAAGCGGTTGTGCACCTCCCTGCTGCCTGTGCCTGAGGCATACACAGTGAATGCAATGTCTGTTAGTTAAGAGGGGAAGAGAAACACACAGCTCTATAAACTCAGACTGCTGCCTTGCCCATGATTTTCACATACAAAAAATGCTGGTTATTCATGATGCCCAAAGCTTGGAGCAACAATGTGGGAGCCACTCCATATGTAGTCAGTTTGCACCACATATCTCACAGGGCAGGAATTACGTGAGCTCTTCACCCCGCTAAAAACAGCACTTATGTGTTTATGCAAAATTACATTCAGGTCATTTTTAAGGTACACTAGTAATAATCAGTCAAGGTGATCATCTTGACAATACAGGGAACTGCTAAACCCTGTAACACCACGAAAACATTTAGTACAGTTAGAAAAAAACATGTCTGCTTACACAAATCCTCAAACATACAAGAGGCATGCAGTCCATTTAATTTTTCTGTCTCACAGTATGCAGGAGGGGGTAATGAAAATTTAAATGAACATTTCAATTATTCATAAATGAATAAAAATGTATTTTAAATTTGCCAAATGAAAGCCAAATGAAAGCCTTGTTGTGCAAGGACAGTGGTAAACATGACAAAGAAATGACAGAGCTCACGGGAAAAAGAACACAGACTAGAAGCTATCAGTCAAGGCCAGTCTGAATCTGGGAGGCCGTCTCCTACTGTGTGCAAACTTTCGCCACAGCAACAACCCGCACCCCCCCAGCTAGCTCCACAGTCAAAAGCAGGAAAACAAGCCACAGGCTCAGAGACTAGAGAAGTGAATCCAATGACGCCTCCCACACGAAAACACACAACAGACCTTCGTAGTGAAATACGGCCACAAGTTGCGTCATTCTCCAACGCACCAATATGCACAAAGGGAGTAAAAAAATCCCCTCATTGTTTCTGTGAATCTTCGGTTCCTTGAGACACACCTATACTTTTTTCCAAAAGGATCTCAACCCCACTTAATTCGGTTTCTATTCTTGATTCAACGTTTTGGGAAGTCCTCAAACCATTGTCAGCATACAGGAAACAGGGTTTCCTGAGGCATCTCAAGAGCAAGATATATCTTGCCCTATCATCAACAAGAAGTGGGTCAAGTAAACAGATAGGAACAGTATATCTCTCCAAGTTAAAATAGACCCTGGAGAGGAGACAGCTTAATCTGAACTGTTAACCACCTGATACGACTTCATCTTTTATCTGCAAAGCCTTGGTACACTGACTGCACTTGTGTTCATGAAAAACCCTTGTTGCACACACATGCATTCTATGCTGTGTCCAAGGGAAAAACTACTCTAATGAGTACGAAGTCCTGAAGGAGAAAACAAATGTCTTTTTGTCCCCACTTACTACATTCTCGACTTACATCCACCTACCCATTCAGTAATAGGTCACAGTCAACAAGTGAGAGGGGCTGCCTCAAAAGAGCTAGGCAGGGATTGGTGGAGAGCACACTGCAGGGGCAGGAGCCACTGGCCCACTTGGCCAGACAGATGTGCACAAAACATCTGGAGTGAAACACACTGGAGCACAGAGTCGACTGTTTATGTGCTAAGAGAAACGGAAAGGGATTACACAGCATTCCTGAGAAACTCAAAACAAGTTCGAACTTCGAGCAAAACAAGAAAAAGAAAAAAAACGGACTGTACTCCAACCTCTAGGCCTCCTCTGCTTCAAAAAAATGAATATGACCAGCGTTCATAACTGGATCACATCACAACAAATAAAGGCTTTTATATTCAAAAGTAAAACTAACAGCTCATGGAAAGAAAAAGTCTGTTTTCCTATGAATATACCTGCTGGCCTGTCGCAACTGTCGGTTGTACAGCTCATTTACTAAAGAATACTATCCATATATAACACATGCCGTTCTGTTGGGACTTGCATTAAGATCAGAGATTTCCTAGAAGATGAGTAATATGAAATCAGCAAACAAAAACAATCCAACCAGATGAACAGTTCAGAGCAGGTGCATTTGATTGCACAATAAGACTGGTGAAAGACCTGGTAGCATTACATGGTTGGTATTTAGGTTAAACTGTATAGAAGTCAGTTTCTTTTCTCCATAATAAATAAGGTCACTGTTTGTGTTGCTTCTGCTTTTTTATCTTGATGGTGGATTTCAGTCAGACACAAATTGCCATTCAGTGAAGCAAACCATTCTGTTGATATATTACAGGCAGTGATTTTCAAAGTTTCAGGAAAAGAGGGAAAGAAATTTTATTAAAAAGAAATGTTTATTCAGTATGCCACTAACCAAAACTCTTCACATTGGTAAATTTCTTACATTTTTTCTTAAATCTAGTCCTGAAAACTACAGGCTTCCCTTAATTAGTCTGACTAAAAAGTGAAAATGAGAACGACTCTGTGCCAATTCCATCGAAAGACACCTCGCCTACCTCTACACACCTACAGCCCAGGAAAACAATTACTTCCAAATTTTGAACAACCGCACGATTTCATCATCCATATCAGCCTCCGTCTCTTCAGCTGAAGTAAAAACTTGTAGCAATTAAAATACAGGAATCATCGTCATCTCTTCTGTAACTGCTCATTGTCTGCTACCATTGGTGGGAAATAAGGGCGGATAAATTCAGTAGTAGTACCTTTTTTTTAGGGCATTTAAACATTTTATTAGTTTATCTGTGCCCGTCTTTATCCAACAACTTGATTAACTTTGCCCAAAAAACTCGATCAATCGATCAAGAGCCTTCCACTGCATGCAAAAAGCTCACCTGCCTAGACATCTTTAGACAGACTGACTGCATTTACCAATAATGTCGTTAAACTGGCTCCGTGCCTGATATCTTTGTAGGCAGAAAGTCAACTTAAGGTTAAAAAAGTAGCAAAAACAAAGGTCAACAAATTTGATTACATATATTTCTCTTTTCTTGACATACAGATATTGCAAAGTCAAAGTATATTACTGGCAGAAAAAACACAATTTTGGCCAAAACCTGACACGCATTTTTCCCCCCAGCTGTTTACCAGAATGCAGCTGCAGTGACATCCACACACACACACCAGATGTTTATTATAATATTTACTAACTGATTAGTTCTTGACAACAGACCCTCACACCGACCAATTATTTACAAATTCCTCATTATGATACCATTATCATATCATATCAAAAAAAGGAGACCGAGGAGACAGGCAGCTAATGGACAGTGACTGGCAGTAAGAGACAGATAATTCTCAGAAAATAATTCTGTTTGCTATTCAGACTGTTATGAATATGTTGGAATGAATATAAAGAGCCCTTACCAATCTGGTCCTCTGGAATGAGGGACTCAATGGGAGGGTTGAGCTCCGAGCTCTGCAGCAGGTAGGATTTCATTTGAGTCATGAACTGCCGGACAGTCTGTAGCAGCTCAAGGCCTGATTCGTGGCAGCTGCAATTCTCCTGCATGAAACTCATGTAGTCCTGCACCAGGCAGCCGAAGTATGTGCCTTTGTTCTGGGACTGCTCTACAATCCTTTTGACTGCTCTTTTCTCAGGTGTCATGAGCGAGTTAAAGACACCGCTGACCTTACGCAGATGTCCTTTGAGTGCCCGCGGCAGCACAAACGTTCCAGCGCTGTGCCGCTTCTTGGGCTTGAAGGGTGGCTCCATGCTCAGCTCCGGATCGCTCTCCACACCAACACCATCATCTTCCTCCTCTTCGTCCTCCTCCTCCAGGCTACTGTCAGCTCTAGAGGGGATGGCTGCTGCAGGCAGTGTGAAGCTAGAAGTGTAGTCCAGAGAGTCAGAAGAGGAGGTGGAGATGCTAATGTCACTGAGTCTCTCTCTTCCCATGGGGCTGCCCTCTTCTGCAGGACTTCTGCTCTCCACGGCTGCGTTCCTCAGCGCCTGCTTGGCCAGGCTCTGAGACACTGCCTGCTCGATGATCTGGTCCTCCAGTGCCAGATGGCAGAGCTGACCTTCTGCATCAGGAAGGTTGGGAGCTCTTTTTCCTCGGCAAGATGGCATAGGGATGGGTGCACTGATCTTCTTGGGTGGTGAGGATGAGGGTGAGAGTGAGCTGAACGAGGCACTCAGGCGCCCCAGAAGGCCAGTCTTCTCCTGGGGCGTTTTGATCCAGCTAACGCCAGTCTCAGGCATGCTTTTCTGCTTAACTGGGTTGGCTGGTCTATGGGGAATGGTGCGGGGTGGGGGTGGTCGAGGTGGAGGGGAGCGGGACAACTTTTTTCCTCTATTTAAGCCGTTATTTCTGGTGTGTTCTGTGCTGATGGTTCGGCGAAGGATGCTTTGAGGCCTATGGCTTTTGTCCTGAGTAGAGGAGCTGCTGCTGAGTGAAAGTGCAGAGTTTTCTCCAGATGCTTCTGAGGTGACAGTCCCAGCGGAAGCAGGTTCAGAGCGGCGTGTTTGGTGGAACAGAGGGTTAATGAAGCACAGAGCCCCGTTTGATTGACTGCACTCCAGCTGGGAAGGAGTCCGTGTGCGTGGGACGGGTGTCAAAGTGTCTCCAAGGGATGCCCTCTTCTCTGCCTGCTTCACTCTCTGCTGGACAACCGATCCATCAGTCTCTGAGTCCTTCTGACACAGCTTAGACTCCCAGAATCCTGAAGGAAATGACGAGAGACAATAGCTAAATCCACAATGTCATATAATGTAATAAATAAATAAATAAATAGATAGATAGTTACATATAACAGAACAGAATAAAACATAAAAAGGATGGATGCTCTGCTAATTGACTCATACGGCCAATAAAAAGTTGGCTATATCCAAGTCAGGAAATATTTAGTCCCTTGATGGAAAAGTATTATTTAAGCACAGTTATTAATAAATCACATTATCGGCAAAAACTATTAAGTCAAAACTGAATAAAAAACAACAACTGAATCAGTCAACACAAACACTCTTCTAACAAACAAACACAACTAACCCACAGTGCAAACAGGAAAAGCCGAAGCAGAGGACTGACCAAAGAAAAAAGCAGTAATTAATAGAGAAGGAAACAGGTTAGTCATAACAGTACCAAGGACTAAAACCCTTAAAAAACTTACAGGACTTAAGGAAAACTTTTCTTGTCTTGTGTTTCTTTCAGATAGCACGATTAAAAACATCTACAGCTCATAGCTCCAAATCAGTGTGTGGAAACAGGAGTGCGGTTCACACACATACTGAATGGTATGAGTCATGCATGCTGGAGAGTTGGTGGGAGGAGCACAGACATTGCTGCTCTCTCTCTTCCCACTTTTTTTTTTTCCACTCGCAGATTCATTCTAAAGGCCGCCCCTTCAAAAGCATACCACTCGCCCTATATGTAAAACAGATTTGTTTCCACCTTTGTACACATACTTCTACAAATATACATCAGTGTATGGACACTACTTCCATTTTTATTGCTAACCACATTTCCACTCATTGTTAAAAAGTTATAGGTCAAACCGGTTGGATCTTATCAGTTCCTCAGATGTGAAACACCTGGCTGGTATGTGTGATTGTATCGCGCACACACACACACACACACGCACACGCGCACACAGTCTGTCTTTCTCCTAGTCTCTATTCCTCATTATGTCAATTAATTTTACTGTAATAATTTCAGTTACCTTCCAATATGTGTGTTAGGTTTTTCCTTTTCCTGTCTTTCTCACTTACCCTGTTTTCCTCTTGACTTTTCCTCTCTGTCCTTAGTTCCCCTGTAATGTCCTAACCAGAATAGTAAGCCAGGCTGAAACCTGACCGGCACCACCTAAAGCCTGAATTTCATCACAGCCTCTAGGTGGGGCCCATTTTGACAGCGATCCCAGGATGAAAATTTCCACCTCTTGCTTGCAGTAAGCCATGCTGAACTGGTTTGTACACTATAGTACTCCATGACACTACACATGCACACAATGTGTCTTAAGACAGAAAACCTCTTGTATTTTTTACTTTACAGATTTTATTTTCTGCACCAATTGGCAAGAGTCTTCCTCAGGTTTCACAGCTCCACGTCACAATATGCCTCTTCTTACCTACCACCTACCTTATGTTTCTGTTATTTGAGCCCTTTCTTTTACGAACCACATTATTCCACCGTCTGAGTTACAGAAACATTCATACCACAGAGACACTGAAAAAACACCACAGGTCAAACTGTAGTTTGTTCATTTAAGTAAAAGCCCATTATCCTCTCCTGCATTGCCGTCTGTCTGATGTAAATTAACACGCCAAGTGACGTGTACTATCACATAGGCTGTTATATTACACAGGCCTTTTCTAGCAAACCATAGGGAACAAAATACTCTTAGACGAGTTCCAGCAAGTGACGTCATCAGAATGTGTCACCCACACGAGAAGCATGTTCAGAAGTGTGCACACCGAAAGCTGAGCTATCTGAGCCTGGTTTCAGGATAAACAACATGGCTTATATATTAAATGATTATGTATATGAAATAAAAATAAATACACTCATATAAAAGCTAACTCTTAAAAAAAAAACACAAGTAAAAAAAAACTGATTCTATCAAATCTATCATCATGAACAACCAGTGAGCTAATGAGTGATCATCAGATGATAGTTAGTCAAATTAAAATGAAAAGAAATCAGACTGAAAAAACCCCTACTGAATAAGCTTTAAGTAAAATAAAGAGAACATAGGTCAGAAAGGGGGAAAAAACTGAATTAAATGAATGTGATGAAACTCTGGTAATAAAAACACACACTCAAGAGCACAATTCATGCGTCAAGTGAAGTGTCTCAAAGCACTAGAGCTCTCAACCAACACCCATCACAGAGAGTTCACTGTATTTATGAACCCAAGCCTGATTCAGCTCCTTCAGACAAACCTCATAAGGGTTATCAGCTGAGCTGGTATATAAGCGTCATTTCCAGTTTATTGACAATCATAATTGTTACACAATCATAATCAGTCACAGAAATCTAAAACAGGTCACAAGGCTTCATGGGAAAGCACACTCATAGATGCTTGAATACTAATGTAAGAGTAAAGGTTGAGGATCAAAACTACTTACCTATTCCGAACTTGGCTACTTCTTCTAGATCAGTAGTAGTCTTTGCAGCAGAGATCGCTTCGGGAAGCTTCAGAGTAAATGGGAGAACATCCCTACAGTGATGAAATACAAGCAATAGGCACTGAGGACATAGTGTACTAATAGGGCCTAGATAGTCCCTAAACGCTTACAGAAGCTCTGCTCTTGGGGTAAAATAGAGAGACAGAGGTTTGGTGTGCCGGCTTAGCATGTGAAAAGGCTAGCATACAGAGGCTTGTGTTTGTCTACTGTGTGGCAATGACAAAGAGACTTTGCTCTGCAAGGCAGGGAAACCATGCATACATGCACCACAGGGTATAATAAGGGCTTCATGGTACAATAAATTTGCAAAGCAGAATAACACAAACAATTCAACATTAAACAAGGAAGCATATTCAATGATTTATGTTTTTAGGGGCAATTGAGCCACCGACACGGTCTCAAATAATTACATTCTTTTGGATTTGTAGTCTCAGACGGCTGGCACCGACTGGCCAGGATAAGACAGCAAATGGATTTAGTCTAACAATCCTGTTGGTCGTAACCGGGGAATCAAAAAGAAAGAAACTGACACAAGCAGCAGCGGCTCTCCAGGTTAAAGAGTTCACAATAGAAACCTTATTCCCACAAAGGCTTCAATCGAACGAGAGCCAAAACTGTGTCAAATTTGCACCACAGAGCTGGGGATCTGATATCATTTTGTAACACAGTATCTCCTTCAGACTACGATGCCTAGGGTTAAGAAGTTATTACAACATAAGCATGGGTAACTAAATTCAAAACAAACCTGTTGGGTTATTATCCACATCATTTTGAGAGATAAAGGTAAACAGTTACTCGTTAAAACCTAAAAGACCCCATCTCAGGTACTGGTACTATGAATGAATGAAATCATTAAATGCAATTTAAGGCAGAATAACATGAAATGAGTATGACGGAGACATCAGTGTCAACATGCGTCTTAGAGAATGCTTTTTTTCCCCATAAAAATTGTGTTATACTGTTCACTTGCTCTCAGGAGCAAGGTTTTTGTGTCTATTGTTCAGTTATATAGATCCTCTTACCTGCTTATACAGCAAAAAGCCACCAGTCGAAAGAGATCGGCGAAGCTGATCCCTGAGCCCTCCAAGGAGAAGGCTGAAACACACATATGCATACAAAGGAGAAATTAAAACCACTAGCAGTAGTAATGCACAGAGAAACTAGAAAGAAATGTTTGCGTTTGCTCTGCTGTGAAAGTCCACGTATGCATAAGTACCTCCCAGTGGTAGGGGAATATGGGACAAATAGAGGGAGAGAACCGAATCTGGGTTAATGCAGAACAGATGTGCTAACTGGCAGCAAGCTATAGTGGAAATGTTATTATCCCTGTTGTTTAGCTTTAGCAAAAAAAGGACCAATTGTCAAAAAACAATCTGATATTTTTACACCATAAGAGGAGACCTGATCTTGAGACCTGAGACCTGATTTTAGGAGTGACAAAAGAAAGCACTGGTCTTATTTTTAATATCTTGTGAAGTCTTATTAGTCTTATTTTAAATATCTTAGAAGTGTCACATGAATGCCTGAACAACTGGTTTGCAGAATCCTTTATTTGTATTGCAGGAAAGAATGTTATATTTAAGACTATAAGCTGCTTTAAAAATATATTTTATTAAAATGTTTTCCTAACCACAAAATTCAACCCTTGCATTGCTACTGCAGCATTATATAGTATATAATGGGCTATTTAAAAGTCCAATCAGCTTTGGAAAAGTCACAACTGTTTGCAGAATGTTGACCAGTCAGATATGCTGCCTTGGGATATAATTAAATATTTAATACACAATTATTAATACAATAAATGTACAGTGATTTATCAGTAATGATAAAGAACATCTTACTATTAATGAATGAAAGACTGGAATTGCATTCCAGACAAATACCTGTCTGGAAAATAGGGTAATTTAAAAAAAAAACCCCAAAAAAAACCAAACAAACAAACAAAAAAAAAAAAACTAGAGGGGGAAACCCCCCCCCCAAACTATGACTTTACAAAGCAGCTCACAGTCTTAAAACAACAAGCCACATAGCTAAGCTTACTCACACACAGAGTCATTGTAATGTCTCTGGCAAACACAGTGGATCAATAAAAGGCAAAAATAGACAGGTAAAACCAGTCTGTTTTTTTAAGTGGTGTGCATAAGGAAGTGAAAAGAAGAAAAGAGATGTTCATCGTTCTTTGGCATTGTGTGGAACTCACTGTACTGGCTCTCTGTGACTGGGAAGTCCCTCACAGTGAGTGGAGCATGGTTCGTATCCATACGCAGGGAAATCACCTTCTTCTGGAGTTTAGATGACCTTCTTACCAGAAATGTCTACAGCACATACGCACAGAAATAGGACAAAAGATGGAAGACAAACATTACACGAATGTTCAAGACTGTGCTGTGGTACTGCATATATGATTAAGATTTTAAATGTCACTTAGGTCAAGTTGAGCAACACACTGTTGGGAGCATAGCTCTGGCAGAATGCAGAAACAGCAGTTAAAAATAAAAAAAAAACTTGCTCATCATGCTATTTCAAACTCAGATCTGACGTCAAAACAGACATGGCATTTTGTACATTTTGGATTACAATAGCCATTTTTAACCCCATACCAGAAACTGACACATCTGGAATTTCACTAGTCCAAGTGCAATATGCCAGTAGGCATCATACTCCAACATTATACCAACAGTATAGCATAAATACATAATATGAAATCACATGCTTCAGAAATGATCTAGCTCATAAACCACTGGTGTGGCAAGCAGAAATCTTTTAATGTTCATAAGATTGGATGGCCCACACACATGCAGTTACAAAGTGTAACAGCAAAGCTAAATAAAGAGCAAACTTGTATTTGTAAAGATTCACGGTAAAACTAATTTACAAATACAGAATATATTACATTACTGTGTCTACTTTTGACCTTATATGCCTGTATAATAAGCCAGTACTAACATATGTATTAAAAAAATATGGCAAGGGAATACACACATCCATAAACTGTAACTAACATAAGAATAACAATCATAAATCATTACTAAAAGAACTTAACCTTATAATAATGAGAAAGATAAACAAATGCCAGTTGTAAAGTGAATTAAACATTACTGTTCTTAAGAATGTCCAATTTCAAATAGGAAACAATATAAAATTGAAACATTATATGTTATGTTCTCCATACATTTATGTAACTTACAACCAAACTACATGTATACTTAGTGTATACTAACTATGTATATTCTTTATATGTGTGTGCGCGCATGTGTACAGCACATTTACCCCTGGTGGCTGAGGCTGCAGGATGTGATTTGCTTCCTCATCGCTGAGTGGCAGTAAAAGCCAGACTGGGTGTGTGTGTGTCAGTCTGTCCAGCACACTTATGCGCCGACGCAGAGAGTCATAGCCAGAGTCCCGGACCCCTGCTGCACCTGTGCAGACCGATGATTGCAGGAACAGTCCACTCACCTCCCCCTCTAGACTACAGAGAGAGTAAAAAATAAAAAATAAAAAAATAAAAAAATAGGTTTGCAATGTCAGTCAATGGAAATATCTGATTTTATTCAGAGCTAAACACTTTTCACAGTAAAAAAATAAAAAATTTGGCCTGCCATTTCTGATGTTCAGAGGAGCATCTGGAATAGTACTTCCTAATCCAGGTCCTGAAACACTGCCGCATATATTAATGTCTCCTTAATGTTTTGTTAATTCGCAAAAAATGGATGAGCTACAAAAAAAATAAAAAAACACAAAAAAATCCCCCCAAAAACAAAACACTAAAATGTGTAGTCCAGATGTGCTTGAGTAGCATGACTGAAAATTGCTAACTGAGATTAGCTTCCTGAGTCAGACAGACTTCTTGCTTGTGCGTATCAAATCTTTGCTGTTGTTCTGCCATGACACGCCTAGACTGTGTTATGAAATATGCAGGCGGTCCTTGAGAGAACTGGGAAAATATATAATTTTTTTATTATTATAAATCTAAGCACAGTGTCAACATGATAAAACAAATAAATATACAAACCAGGCCAAAGACATTTTGAATATATTGGTATATGACTGTACTTTCTCTAAATCCATAGCAGAATGTACATTATAAAACTGCACTTCTTTAAAGTAAAAGCCTAAAGATTCACTGCACATGAGAAAAAACTTAAAATGTCTTTTCTTGCCAACTATGCAGAGGAGCTAAATGCACTCCCTAGTGGACAACAAATAGCATTACCATAAAAACCCAAAGGAAATAGCTTTGATTATTCATTACATATTAATAGAAGGCATTTGCCAAACACACACATGCACGCACGCACACACTTATTTTATTACCCTTGTGAGGACCTACCATTGCCATATTTATTAATGCAGATATTTCATAATACTTCCTGAGGCTTGTTGAGACATTTTGTTTAAAAACTTCAGCTTTACATATGGTGTTCAAACATGTCCCCACAAGGACAAAAATGTGAAATATTCCTAAAACATAAAAACACCACCTGACATCTACTCCACATAGCTATAGCTAAGTCAATAGTTATTCTTTTTGTTTTTGGACAAACATGCCACTGTTAATTAGCTGGGCTTTGTTCATCAATTAAACATTTAAAAAATTATCCCACAGGTCACCAAATGTATTAACTTGCTTAAAAAAAATTAAAAAAGAAAATCTACATTAACAGAAATAACACAGCTGAGGCCGCTTGTTACAGCTGACCTATAAATATATATGAGAGAAGTCAAAGGAGTGAGAGTGTGAGAGAGTGAGACAGAGTGAAAGACCAGGAGAGAGTGAGAGAGAAAGTGAGAGCGAGAGGACTCACCCTTGTAGGAGCTTGGTATCTGGCTCTCTAGCTGTTTGAACCATCTCCTGCTTCAGCTCTGAGATCTCAGTGGAAAATGTGTCGATCAGCTACAGAGCGACAAACACAGCAATGTTAAAGACCTAGAACATGCTTGTGTGCACTTGTGCGTGCATGTAACAGAATTATTTCTGCAGCTTCAGATATGAGTCACTGCTCCTCCAAACCCACTACAGAGCTGCTTCCCATTTATGCATACTGACCCCAGCTTCAGGGAAAACAGAACCTAATGGCGAATAGCAAGACTTATGATACACCAAACTACACCAAAGGAAGTCTGTTATATTTACATCATATATACAAACATTCGTACTAAATGACAGAAGTCTAACTCTGTAAATCCAATTTCACATATCGAAAGTCGGAGATCTGGTTTAATAGTTACGTCTTTGTGTTTTCCGTAACAAAGGAGAAATGAAAGTTCGGTAGAAGATTTTCGATGTGGTCCAGTTCAAAGAATCAGTTGGTATGTTGTGGGTTTTGACTGAACTGAATGAGAAGAGTATGGCTAAACCAGCAAGTGAGATCTGATCTGAGGCCAAACTCAGAATTACATCATTTTCTACTTCTACTTTCTAGTGTATTCAAAGTACAAATTGTAAAAAGAAAAAAAACAAAACAAAAGAAAAAAAAAATATAAAAGTGCAAGTTTTGTTAGCAACAAGCTTGCCATCATGCTTTTAACATAATTAAAAACAGTTAACTGTCTGGTCAAATATGAAACTCATTTTCTTTTTCTTTTTGCTCTTTCTGAAGAGAAATGTTTTATTTGCGCTCCTCCTCCTGTGTTCCTCTCTCCCTTTTAGAATGAACAAAAAATGCTTAACAACAATCTTTACATATGATAGCATATTCTGCTTATAGGAAGACTCAGATATAAATAAAACACTGCAGTTAACCAGAAACATATTTATTTTTAACATTTTCAGAGCATCCTTCTACTTGAAAGAGCAGATTTTTGCATGCAGAATTATAGGAAAAACACAGTTTACATGCACTGTACTACCATTACCCCATCTTTGAAAACCCAGCTATAGCGGCTAGATGATTGACATTTGAGTAGACAGACATGGCAAATTCTGGTCAAGAATGAATACTGTTTAAGTTCGGGATGTACTTTCTTATACTCGCAATGGAATGGGAAAAAAATACGTTTTTAAATCACTTAAGTACTTTTTAAAATGAGATTTTCACACTGGAACAATATAGAGTGACCTTGGTAGCATGTTTGATTGCATTGGAGCGTTCAGTACCACCAGGGGGCAGTGTTTTATCACTCTCTCCTCGGCCAGGTCTGGCATTATCAGAGTCCAGTCCATAACACAGGCTTAAGCAAAAACAGGCATTACATTCAAATGCCCAAATATTTCAGAACTAAATATTTAAATAACTTGTTAAACCTATGGAACACTGACCACACTTTCCCTGATGTTTCAGTTTTTCTGAGCCAGCAAATTTCTATTATGCTCCGCAGATACTTGTCTTACTCCATAACCCTAGTCAGCAAACCACAATTACACCCCAGCTTCTTGTGCACTGAATACAGCTCACAGCCAAAAACACAGCCTCTACACAGACTTGTATAAAGACCGCAACTACAAAAAACAAAATGAGATTGCTGTCAAAAATAGGGAGGGGAAAATCCCTTTTAAAATAAGTTAAATCTCTCATTTTTTTAGACAAGAACTAAAAAAAAAATCTAGTATTAAAATCAGTCATTAAGCATGTCATTTCATTCAAAACAACAACCACCACCATCACCACCTACTGAGCTGGAAGAAACATGTCAAGGCCTGAATCTACACATCAGTGTTTCTTAATGTAATAATAATAAGAAGAAAAAAGGTTTCACAGCAATTCCTGGCAAAGAACAGGCTTCCCCATGATCACTGGGATACTGGTAATATGAGGTAATCCATATATCGAGAATGGAAGCTATGAGGTAAAGAAGATTAAGAGGAAACTGAGAAAATCTTTATGACCGATTTAATGCAGCAGATTCCTCAGGGCTAACATCAGCAAAAGAGAATAGTATCATTTACAAGTAATATAATAAACAGACTTTAGATAATGAAAAAGACAGGACAGGATCGAGCAGAAGACTCCAAAACATTAAATGAATAAAACATCCATGTGAAAGTTACTAGGCAGGGTCCACAGGTCCAGGATTTTGCATTTAATAAAGATTAACTAGGAAGAAAAAGCACCCAGTATATTTTTTTTGCCTGCTCTAAGGAGATTTAGAAGGAAAGTATGATGCCTGTGAGGCTGGCAGCATGGTGACTGGCACTACTGCCTTTTCAAAGGTCAAAACACTCGTCTAAATAGCACTCAATAACTCTCTCTCTAACGAGCGCCATGATTTAGTCATGCACTGTGTGGGCATCCAAAATAGCAGCCCAGACCCTAGGAAACAATGTATTCCTGGATTCATTGTTAACTTTGAGCATACTCATGAGAAAGTCTAAATGGAACAAACTTACAACTGATGGAGAAAATCCTCCACCTCTTCTGGAAAAAAAGAAAAGAAAAGCAAAGAAAAAAAGAGAGAAATGTAGAAAAACACCTGCTACTGAACACAGCTCAAAACAACTCTCCATCTTTTGGTAAATAGCATTGGGGAAACAAGATGTCATAAAAGCCGTTGTTCATTCATGCCCATAATCCTAACAAAAATACACTATAATCAGAGAAAATCTTCATGAGTGCACATGGCTGATTTATTCAAGACTCTGGCTGTGGCAAAACTCTGAACTGAAACAAAGCCAGAGACTTAAGTCAGTGAGTAAATCTTCCTTCATAAAAACCAGGATTATGTCAATGGTCTGGTTCAAAATAAAAGAAGCATGAACTGAAAGCTTCAGTACATCTGACCTTGGAATGATGATGATGACGAAGACACAATCCTTATAGAGAATATATATTTCTCTTCTAACCAAATGCTAAAAGAACTTGAGGCTCAGTTCCTATGGGTGGGTAAAATAACAGTCCTGGGGTTTACACCAAAATTTAAGCGAGCTGAGGGTTGTGTGCATTTCTTACCAGCACTAAAATCAGACAGCTTCAAAAACTATAAACCATGTGGAATGGTGGCCAATAAAGTTACTTAACATAGTTACATGGGAATTATAGCATAATTTGTCAGGGTTTAAATCCACCCTGCTGTAGACAAGCGCTCACAAATGTATTACTCAATTTTTTCAACACAATTAATTGACAATGAGTTCTGATGTATGTAAACATATGAGTGAAGTCAGAACCGACAGAGCGGGCTCTGGAACTTCTGGCTCTCAGACTCTGAACGTTCTCTCTGGCTTTCGCCCCAGCATGGATGCAGAGCACCAACAGCAGACTAAACAGACTGCTTCGAACCAGGAAACGCTTCCAACTACAAAGAGAACTCTTCTTTGTAGATTCTGTTCATGTAATTATTGGAAGAAGATGTCCAATTTCTCCTAACTCCTAAACTCCTAAAACATCAAGAAGCATTTTGCAGGTTGCAAGAAAACTGAGGCAAAAATCGGAGATACTGGTACCTTAAAGAAGCTGCCGCTGCGGTCCATTTGGCAGGGCTTCACCGAGGCGTCTGCGGCCATGCTGGCGTCCTGCCTGCTCTGCTGTGTGCTGCTGCCAGGGCTCTGTGGAGCATAAACACACCATTTATCTGAGGAAATTCCAGCTCATTTTGAGAGGGCAGGTCAGAGATCTGAGGATCAGATGGAGCCCCGAAAGAAGTCTGTGCTCTCTCTCTGCTTTCATACTCCTGAGCAAAAATGACTCCTGAGGAGTCCTCTCCACTCTCATCTTTCTGCATGGAATGTATGCTTAACTCTACCCATAATCACCCCCCACCCCCCACACACAGAGAAGTCTCCTCCACACCTATAGTCCACCCCTTCTTGTAAATATTGCCTCCAGATTTGGTGTTTGTTGTTATCTATGCTGATTCATCTCCCACAGACAGTTTGAGTTCTTTGGATAAAAAAAAAAAATCAGTAAAGCAAATGAAAAGGCTATCAAACCATCTGATCTTTGGCAGTTGTACATGTGAAGTGCTTTTTAAAAAGCCTGATATTGAAAGAAGTCGAGAATGTTAGCTTGCGGGGATGACTGCAAGCAATAGGTTAGAGGTCATACCATGTGAACAAACTCAGGGGGTGAAGATGGACAAATGGAAAAGTACTCAAAAGCAGTCTGTTCTGAGGCTAGTGAAATGAGGCAGTGAGCAACCTGTGAATGTACAACTTTATTACACCAGTTGGCAACCTGGCATAGAGCAGTACAGACATGACATCATGAAGCACAAATGTCTAGATACCTAAATTAAGGTTTATGTGGCTGCCTGTTCTTTTTCGCTGAAATGACTGGTTTTCTGATCTCTTGTCATTTTATAAACAGAAGACCATGTGTTGCAAGAATCCCTCTTGATATTTCCGGTCCAGCATCATTACAAATGACCCAGAAATATGAGTCAAAGAGTTTACAACTCAGAAAATTCCAAACGCTAATGTTGTGGGCCTTTTTTAATGCTGAATAAGCCTTGCTCACCCAGGAATAAGAGTCTCACTTCCTAGAAACAAAGCAACTTCTGACCAAGTTCCAGATGCCAAATCCTGACCCTCAAAAAACTTTGATTCAGCACAGTCGCAAGCAACATATGCACAACCACCTCCTGCGTTTCTCCAGAACAAGTTACACCACCTCTATAATTCTTACAAAAAGAACAGTTTTGTTTTCTGTACCCCTTTAACCAGCGTGTGTCTTTTTGCTGGGGTAGTATACTGTTATTGGAGTGGAGTGTCTAGGGATGTTGCATTGGTCCTCACCCTGGATAAAAATTCAGAATCAGTTTGTGACTTTTTTTTTTTTTTTTACATAATTGTAAGCTTTAAACAAACCCACAGTCTTCTTGCCAAATTAATTCCTACTAGCTTCCAGTTCTTCTTCCTTTTCTCAGATTATCACATCTTCCACCCTGCAATCCCCTGCATATTTTCTCTTCCAGACTACAGTTAATTATCCAGCATGAAGCTGCAGTGAATCGGTGACACAGGGCGCTGTCTGTTGTCTTATTTGTTCTACAAAAGCCAGCAAAAACAGAGGCTTGCCTTTTAATATTGTGGTGCAGGAAATGACTGCGGCATGTAGGGGAGAAAGGAGAGGTCGGCCTCTCCTAGCGACATTTCCTGAACAGTATTGACCCTCTGCTGAAGGATACACACTGAGGATAACATGTTAAATCTCCTGCTTATTGTGCAGGTCTGCACCTCTTGTTTAAGACATTAGCACACACACACACACACATGCATATTTAACTGAACAAAATCAAAACAATAGAGGAACACCTTTGTTTATTCTGTGTTGAACTCATTTTTCTGCAGCACACACACACACACACACACACACACACACACACACACACACACACACACACACACACACACACACAAAAAACCCCTCCCTCAGCGTTCGGTAAACAGGAACGACTCTTAACTGCCAAGCAGAATAAACATTGGGAAAGTCATTACTTGGGTTATTAGGGACCTGAAACACACAGAAAGTCAAGAAATCTTTCAACACACATCGTTCATCTGAACAGGCACACAGGAATACAAAGAAAAAGACATTAAGCCTTACTAGTAATGTCTAGACAAAGAGTAGGTAATGTACAAGAAAAATAGAGAAATAATCAGTGACAGGGCAGTGTGTGATATGGCCTAATGCAAAAAAGGTGTTTATTAGTATTTTCCAATAACAGCACATTCTGAGGTATTTTAATCCTCTTATACCACAGCAAATTGTTAATTGTGAAATTTTCTAATTAGAATTTTTAATTTAATAATGAATGACGAGTACTTGTATCCATTTATAGTTACTAATGTTGTGGATAGTCCATGAAAAGAGTTAGCACCTATTATTAATTACTGTATGTTAGCAACTGAGAAACCACATAGGCTACGTTCAAATTATAAGCCTCTTGTTCAATTGAGATTTTCTGCTCAGATCAGATTTGCCCATCTCAAGGGTTCACATTCATATTTACATATTTAATTAATTGTTTAAGTGCCTGGCATCTAACTGTAAGGCGAACGCAACTGTCCTCTGAAGCAGTTTTACGTTTCTGCATGAGTCATCTGTCACCACCACCAAAAAAAAGTCATACTTGTGAGACAACTTTAAAACTCATGACATTAAAACCGACAAAATAGCTAGTAGTACTAGCACCATCACATTTTGCCTTGAAGGACAGCAGGTCAAGAAAGAAAAAAAGACGAGAAGGAGCTGTTTGAGTAGCTGTTGCTGGCACTGCTAAACCAAGAGATGTGCAAGTACATTTCATCTTAGCAACCTGAACATAGCTATAGCGCAACCTATGTTGGAAAACTGATTGTTATAAAGTGCTGAGGCTTTCAATTGAGCCTCCTTCCGTAGTTAAATAAATATCTTCAAACAGAAAGCCGCACCATACAAATGATTATGCATCGTTGTTAATTAATGTTTTATTGGTTATCATTAGGCCTAGACTGTGTGAACAGTTTGTCCCTGTGAAATAGCTCTTACTAGAGAAATAAAAATGCATTAGACTGCATTAATAAATTGAATTTTAGCCATAACTACAGGTAACGCTGTACAGGTAGTCCTCAACTTATGATGGAGATGCGTTCGGCCACACCCATCGTAAGAAGCCTAGCTTATGTAACCAAGTTGAAATTATAAGTTTATAATTTATTGTCTTTCCTGTTTGTTTTTAAACTTCACCAACATCTCAAATGTTCTTTTATTTGATTAATTAAAATACTTGTTTTCAGAACACAGTTCCATTTAAGAAAAAAGTGCAATTTGGAAGTGTCTGTATTCTGGGTACTTTCGCTTTAAGATTACTGTCTTTATACTGTTGTTTTCTTCCTGAATGGAGAAGAGGTGAGTGTTTAATGCTGCTCATGCTGAAAATGATTTGTAAAGTTTTAATATGGTAAAATGAGTGATTGTGAAATCCTGTTGTGTTGTTGTAGGTTTAAAGAATATGTAGTTATGTAATCAGTTGAAGTTCAGTTGTTTTAATATTTTATTTTGTAGAGTTTTGTATCATGCTCCATGGTGCTACGAGCTCTTTATGTGCCCTGTTTTGCTAACAGGGAGACCGATATTTCATGTTGTGGAGTGAGTTAACATTGAAGCAAGATTTCATTTAAATCACATTTCTGTCAAAAGAGAGAGTTTGTCAGAGTTTAAAACCTGATGTATGCAGCTGCACTGTGTCTCTGAGCTCCGTCCAGCCACGATGCTACACAAATACTGAGCTCCGGCTACAGACAGCCACCGCTGAAGCTGTTCCATTAGCAATCACAAAATAAAACAGAGGTACTGCACTGTACAGTACACCGATACACAAGGTAACTGCGTGAGTTGAGGGAGAGAGTGAGGCATCACATGAGGCGAGTGATCCGAGCATCGAACACGCACTTCCGGGTGTCGTCTGTGTACTTCCAGTCGTTGTCTGAACGTCGTCATATGCTGTTACACTGGTCTGCCAGCGATGCCGGGCCGCAAATTTTAAATATTTTCTGAATATTTTACAATCTTTAGTGGATCACAATAGTCATCGTAACGTCAAAAAATCAGAAGTCGGGCCATCGTAACTCGGGGAGCACCTGTATTCTTATAGCAAGTTAGCCAACACCTTCTGACCAATCAGATTTAAGAGTTTAACAGCATTGTGGTATAAATAACATTATTTTAAGCAAAGAAAACTGTCAGTCACTCTTGCGTAAGAGTGTCGGAGTTTGTGTGCATGCCAAAGGAAGTCTCTGTTCAGAAACACAAAGACACATTTGAGCTGCAAGTCACAGAGTAGCTCTGTCTTCAGAAACACTCTTCCAACACACACACACACACACACACACACACACACACACACACACACACACCGCAGGTGCAGAGGAATCACTGAGGGCCATCTCAGATTCCCTGGCAGCACTAGTGAGATTTTGAGTGGAAACTGCACAAGCAATGTTTTTAAATCAACACATCCACCACATATAGATAGACAGGAGACCTTCTTATTCACACTTGTATATAATGACCATCACATTTTTTGAGGGTGTGCCCCTGTGTGCATGTTTTCGCAGCTGCAGTTTTTCTGAAGAATGACACATCTGGGCCAAAAAACACTCCATTTAGAAAAGATCCCTGTTTGTCATTATTGTTATAACTCAGCTAAAAGGGTAGCTGAGGGCTGGAAGGCGATTCAAAGCTGATTGGGCTGGTTAGTAATAAGCCAGAGAAAATATTCCTCACTGCTGGCACGCATGTTTGTGAAAGCAAGAAAAAAAATAGCTGTCTTCTGCTCTGCTCCCTTGGCTGAAAGATGATTAGGCACATTAGAAGCACATGCCAAGCAAGATAAAAATGTTACCATCAGTACATCTCTTGTAAACCTGTCCAGCAATTAAGTCAGAGTCAGATTTCCTGGTGTGAATAATGAGACTACACCCTCCTGATGACATGGAAATGATGACCTTTAAAAGGCGGAAATCAATTCTGAAGGACTTCACCCTCACCTTCTGTTTCTACCTCATTAGAGATAATAATATACATTTTTTTCAAAATTAAATTGTACTTGTCTTTAAATTTGGACCTGAGCTGCACCAGGACGCACACTCGCATGCAAACCCTGGACAATTCAAGGAATTCAATGAATCCAATGTGGCACCTTCCGCATATCTTTTATATCCATTTTCTAAGGCTCAATGAAATGCTTCTGGGAATTATTTGCATAGATGTGGTGGCTGGGAAAAACCCTACATATTAGCAGAATTTTGGCTTTATCAAGTTTTGAAGCCTACAAGTTTTCCTGAACTGAAACGTACATCTCTTTTACACAATTCTCAATCACAATAAAATCATAGCATTTTATAATCTGGCTACCCCAAAGGTAAAAATTGTGTTTAGAATGGCCATTCACAAACTCCACTGAAAGACAGCACCACGATGATTATCTAAGAGCAACTGCTACTGATCAATTACATTTGAATTTAATATGTAAGAATTCAAATATCTAAATAGTAAATATGTCCATGAAAGCTCGATCTGTTTTATAGCTGCCGTTATTTATAGCCTAAAGACATTTCTGTAGACATTTCCGGTTTGTTAAACGGGAGTCCAAATCCAAGTACCGCCAAGCTACCACTGCTGGGACCTTGAGCAAGGCCTTTAACCTCAAATAATGCTGGGGACAGTGGTAGTTCAGGGGTAAGACGTTAGACTACTATTCGGAAGGTCGCGAGTTCAGATCCTACCCCCAAGCTGCTACTGCTGGGCCCTTGAGCAAGGCCCTTAATCCTCAACT
>JAQMCW010000037.1:11259040-11270291 GCA_030068335.1 Chrysichthys cranchii | reverse complement strand
GTGTGTGTGTGTGTGTGTGTGTGTGTGTGTGTGTGTGTGTGTGTGTGTGTGTGTGTGTGTGTGTGTGCGCGCGCATGGATCAAACAGAATTGCTATTCTTGGACTATGCTCTTGGTTAAATGATCAGGCATGGGAACCTGCCTCAGGACAGATCTGTGTCAGGTCACAACAAACAAAGGATCATGGACAGAAAGCCCTTCACTCCATTTTAGACATCTTTAAAGTAACTCACACAACACACATCCGTTGTCCTAAGCCCTGGTATCATGCATGCTTGATTCCAGGTGTTGGCTGTTGGAAAGAAAAATGGATAGAGCTGTCTTTTAGAAATTTGATGCATTGTACTTACTGCCTTCTTCATCCAGGACCATTGACATGTTCACACAAGTTGAGAGCTACAGCAAGTAAAGCAAAACTTTTTGTGGCAACAGAACTATTGGCACTGCTACCACGCATTCTGAACACACACCAATCACTGTGCTGTTAAGCAATTAGATTATTTTATATCAGATATGGTATGTTTTTCTCTCTATTGTGAAATACATTGTAAAATATCATAAGAGTCTATGCATTCTAGAGTCCATTGCTACTTTTACATTTTTACACGCAAAAAATTACCAAAATCTGTTACATTCCTAGAAATTGATTTGATTGTTTGAAATTGAATCAATTGCTACCTCAAATCCAGTAACAAAATCTTATTAAATCTAATTTCTTTTAAATGCCAATGAGCAGGGTGGGTATTTCTGTTGTGTTTGGTAAAAGATGTATATGAAAGCAAAACAAAATAATGTGTGGCTCAATCATATTTTGGATCATATGCAGTCTGGCTTAATGGAAAAGAAGCCAATTGTACAAAATTCCCCTGTTCCTTCCCTGCAACTAACCTTATTTATCTTTTTTTTTTCTTTAAGGAATTAACACTCTACTTCCGTCCCGGAGATCTCTGTACTATGAGAAATATGCAATCAAACCAAGATTCAGAGAAGGACAGTGCAGATTGTAATCTAAAAAAAAAACAAAATAAAAAAATAAATAAATAATAAAACCGAGACAATGGAATGCTATTCCTGTCGATTTTTTTCAGGTTACAATTTCCTAGTTTCCAAAACTATAGCAGGATTAAATTTTTACACAGTTTAATCTGTCTGTTGTGATCACATAGTTACAAAGCAACTCCACTCATGTAATTATTGTTTTCTAAGAAACTCACCACTGACAGTAAATCTGAGTCAGCAACAAAGAATTTTAAATTAAAAAAGAAAAGCAGCATGCTGACTTTAGAGTGGTTGATTAATCTCAACTGCACTAATACCAAACAGTATTAAACATTAATCTCCGCACCTCAAATGACAACAGCCTTGGTGTCTTTTTTTTTTTGTCTGAAGCAACCGATTAGGCTGTTACCCAATTGTGGCAGAAAATGAATTTCTTTTATAACTAGCCAAAGATTTAAAAATGAAGCAGTGTATGATACACAAGGACAACTAAGCAAGCAATTCCTGGTGTGCAAGTGCATGCTTTATTCCCAAAATGCCACGGCTCTGATTTTATTAGACACCATGATGAGACACCCTGCATGACATCTTGCCTCTTCTCTTAGAATGAGACAATCCTGGAAACCGTTTCTTAATAAATTAGTGCTTTGTGTTTGTTTCTTTTATTACTAATAAAACAACTAGGAAAAGAAATGCAGGATTACCCTTGCACAACAAGCTCAATTCACCTAGAACAGAACATAAACACTGGTATGTTTCTGTGCAACATATTTAGTAACAGTCCCGTTTTATATGCCTGGCATAAACACCTTTACATGCTGCAATGCAGAATCCCAACAAGCCAGCTTGTCATGCTTGTTTCTGCAGACTCTAAATTTATGTCTGACTAATGTCCATAATCCGTCAGGAATTTCAAGAATCATGACATCTTTAGTTCCTCAAAACTGAACACTTGCACAATGTTGTCAACCAGCTGCGTTAAAGGTTTGGGAAAAACACAGATTTAGGAAATGTTACACTGAAACACTAACAGTGAATAAATAACTTTTTATTATGTGCTTTGGGCATCCTGACCATCCTGATCCACCCAGTGTATGAGTATGCATGAGTTTTGGTAATCATTATACAAAACATACAAATAAATTTTGGTCAAAAGAAGATAGGACGATATTTAAACAAATCACATCAGAATTACAGCACTATGTTATAATGGACCCTAAAACATACTATTGTGCCTTAAGGTACAACTTAATGTGTCCATGTATTACTTAATCAGTAAAACTATGGAAACAGGACTTCACTATCATGATCTCACTCTTCACTATACACCTCTGAGAGGCTTACAGCTGGGTTTCGATTCTACATAACATTTCAGTTCTGCCTGCTCTCCACACAAACCAAGGGTATTAACCAATTTCACAGGTATACGTGAGATAAAGACACACAGATATAGCAGCAGGTCTAGCATAGGTGCTCAACAGAAATGCAGCATGTGATTTAGGCCTGTGTAAAAACAAGCACTGAGTTTCAGATTAGCCTAAATATTGGTTTGAGCAAGCTGGGGTTCAGGCTTAAACATATGATACGATTTACATTTTTAAGGCAATGAATTGATGTTTGATAATACCACTCAATTTACAATAATATGCTGTAACACAATTTCAAATCATAATGTAGCAGTTCAATAAATGTGTTCAAAACCTGTACATTAATTCATGAATGATGATGTAAAAAAAAAAAAAGTAAAAAAAAAAAGGCTTTTTCTAGCCTGATTTTTACACATTGGCTTGAAAATGCTAATTTTTTGAACACACAAGTCCTTTTTCAGTAATAACAACAGTTATATACAATCACTGATAACCAATAATAAGAGAGTTATAATTATATCAATGCATCAATCCAAATGTCTAACAGTAACACACCTGATTTAAAACAAACAAACAAACAATAAGGCTGACGCAATAAAGGGTATTAACTGTACAAGTCTTTGTTGCTGGAAGGGTAACCTCATACGTCTTATATGCCTTTTGTATGTTTGGGGGTTTTTTTCCACAAAAGGGTGCATGCCATGCAAATTTAAGGTTTAAAAGGAAATCACAGACCACTGCAACAACAAGGAATGATACACTTCAGCGCACATGTTTTTTTTTAAACAGCGTGTGCAGTCCAGTTTTTAGAGAAAAATCTCAGACCAAAGCCCTGAATGTCACTCTTCAACCTGTGTTGGTTTTTAACTCCACCCAGACACTCTGGTTTTCATCAGATTCATAAAAACCAGGGTTTTCAAACCCAGTGCTCAGCTGCAAAATGGAAAAAATATATATATACACAGCATGTTGAAAAGTGCTACATTTTTAATGTTTTAATACAATGACAACTGATTGCTACACTGACAAAGGCATGTTTTTCCTCTAACGTGTGATGTCTTTGTACTCAGCTAAGACAACCAAGCGAACATTAATCAAACAACAAACTCATGGGAGATGCTCAACTAGGCTGTTAACCTGTTTACAAACAACAACAACAACAACAACATGGGTTTACTAAGTGAAGGAAGGAATCAATCTCAGCAATGTGTCCAGTTGTTTAGTTACCCAGTGTTTCAGCTCTTTTCACACTGCTTCTTTGTGTCAGGGCACTTTTTGCCAATTGGCCAAATTAGCATGGACTGGGAGGGTTTTTGGAAAGCTTAGGGCACCAACAACAGGTGCTGGTTGGGCACTGAAACACCCTAAGTATCCCAAAAGCCAGCTGGTGAATCTGTAACCCCAAACAGGTGGAAACTAATATTATTATTATTATCGAGTAAACATGAGAGTATGGCGTTTTGAGACTGAACCCGTGTTGTGTTGTGTTGTGTTGTGGAGCACGGACACAGTATCTTTGTGTATCTATCCTCAACCCTGCACTCAGGGCTGGTTTTAGTCCACACCGTGTGGCAAACTGCGAAAGAAACAGATGTTTGGGCAACTATTTCTCCAAAGCTGTCGGAAACCCCGCACAGAAACGCGTTTACTTTTGCATCCCAAAGACATTTAAAAGGCTGAACGCTCACCTCAGTGAAGGTCGGACACAAAAGCCCAAAACTCCGGACTGGAACAAAACAACTACACGCCGCTCACAGCGCTGTCCCCACCACAAACACACACCTCCGTCCCGGTCCCAGTTTCTTCCATAACTGAGCTAGGAGGAGTTCCTCCTCTTCTAGTTTACAGGAAAGAGCTCGTCCATAATGAGCGTGTTTTCACGTGGACAGCACATGCGACCTCTCCCGGCAAAACCAACCTCAGGAGGACAAAAGGAAATCCGCGTCGGGTTTCACGGTCACGTGGTTCTCACCGGAATGTCTCGGGCAGAAATGGGGTCTTTGTTTGAGTAACAACCAGATTCACTTAAAAAAATAAAATAAAAATAAAAAAAGGCACACTGTGGTCCTGGTCGGCAACCTGCTGACCTGCTCAGTGAAGCTGAAGTAAATGATTGACCATCAGAGCTCTAGATTCAAAAGAAAACAAAACCTCCTCCCTGGGGTAACTGTACACAGGGTAAGGGTGCGGGGGGGGGGGGGGGCTTCGGCTTAAAACATTTAAACAGACGCACACCCCTCTTCCCGAGTAGCTGAAAAAACAGATATATTTCATGACTCAATTTAAATCAAATGATCATAAAACGACTAGAAATTAGTATAAAGATGATAACTGTGATAATGTGACAAGGTAGGTAGGTTGGGAGCGCTACCATTGTAACAAACAAACAAACAACTGACGTGTTCCTCTACTTTGAGAACTAGTGTTTTGTGTGATAAGTAATTTAATGGGTACAGGATGTGTTTTCACCTCCTTTTTCTAAGTTATATGGGACATAGGGCATGAAATAATGTTTTCTGTACCCACTGTAATCCACCAAATGGCAAACATCTGAGGTTATAACTCTTTTTTTTGCCATCACAGTGACCCCCCCCCCGCCTATCGCGGGGGCCACGGTACGCCTCTCCGCGAAAGGTGAGATCCGCGAAATAGCGTCGCCACATTGGTTTTATTATTTATATCTATATTAAGGCTTTATAAACCATTTCCACTCTCTTATTAACCTTTCCCACTCTCTTATAAACACGTCCTATGCTCTTAAACACTTTCTACACTCTTAAACATACGTAATTTTAACAACATATAAAATTCCGCCAATCAAAATGTGAAAATCCGAGATGCACTGAACCCGCGATAGGTGAACCGCAGCATTGCGGGGGTTCACTGTATATCCCTACAACTTTCCTATAACCTCCAAAGGAAAGGGCCTCAGGGGGGTAGGGTGGTGGCCTAATTTGTTCAAGCTTAAAGCATTTAAAGCATAATCTTAAATTCAGTAGATTAGATTAGATGTACTTTATTAATCCCAGTCATGGAAATTAATTTGTCACAGCAGCAGACATGAAAGACAGTCTTCTTCTTCTTCCTAGCATTAGTCCCGTGGCATGAGGGGTCCTCTGGCTTCACAAGCCATTTTGGGATTGTCTCATCTGATGCGACCATGGAATACACCAACTGACATGTCGCTCCATCTGTCACTGGCGCACTCACAACTATGGGCAATTTAGGGTAGCCAATCCACCTAATGTGCATGTCTTTGGACTGTGGGAGGAAACCAGAGTACCCAGTGGAAACCCACTTGGATACAGGGAAAACATGCAGACACCACACAGAAAGGCACCCATGTCGAACCCAGGGCTCAAACCCAGGGCCTTATTCTAACCACTCAGCCACTGTGCCACCCCACATGAAAGACACTACACCAAATAATAAAATTAAAAATAAAAAAAATTAATAGAATATACATAAATACAATGATTTGCAATAAACCTTTAGAGCACATATTATGCAAAAAAAGAATGTGCAACATGAGAAGCAACACTGTGCAACCAAGGCACCAAGGATAAATAATGACATTATTAATAAGAGCACTGTATTTGTAGTTTGTTTGTTTTTGTTTTTTGACCAGGGGAACGTGATATGTTGATGCAATGATGTTTAGGACTAGGAATTGATGTCTTTGTTGATATCTAATCAAATAATGGATCAAAGGAATACATTTCAACACAGTGTGAATTTCAGTTCTGTGGGGGAGAAATTCAGGACTCAAACTGTCTGATGACCCGAGTGTTTTATATTTACAGAGCTGTTAATACTCATAAATAGTAGGCTATAGAGCTATAGAAAATGAAGAGCCTCTGATATAAACTAGGCTTAGCAGATCCTACTGCACTTTAAATAGCCTAGGGTAATGCCAGTATAATAATTATAATAATTAGTTTAGTGACTTATTAAACTGTAACAATATCTTTATATGTCTAATTCCCCCAGGCTTATTTATATCTTACTGCTGCTTATTGACATTTTGTATTGCACACATTTTGACGTAAATTCAACATTTTTAAATAAACCCCGTATACTGCACGACACATGACGCAGGTTCGCGTGCCTTTGGTCTTGTCACATGACGTGAATGTGTTTCTTTGATGCAAAATTATGGCAACCGCTATCTAACCACATAAAAAGAGTTTCTGTTTGTGTCTGCTGAAATTACAGGCTTTTAAATAATGACATAGGCCATTATATGTCCAATATGGAACCATCTGGCATTCAGCCATAAATAGTGAATCTTGTAGCAGGTCTATAAGAAACATTTCTAATTCTTCAAAATAGCCAACTTAGCCCCCCTTTGCTAAAGTTAGCCTTTATGGTCAAGTACACTATGTAAACGTAGGCCTTGCTTACTTCTACAAGAGGACACCTGTGGTTTTGTTAGCTTCCTTTTATTACTTCTGTTGCCAGTATGTAAATACGTAACATGGGAACAAACAACAGTGGTTTTCCTTCGAAGTTTACAAAAAATAGGAAGCATTACAAATTTGTGATTGAGGACACAGCAGCCCTCCTGTGGCTGAGACTGTCATCAGCAGTACTACAGTTGTGCTGACAAATCAAGCATGTGCCTGATATTAGAGGTATATATTTAATCATATAATATATGTGTGCACAGTATAAGAATAAAGAAGAGTATTCCAGATTATATTTAACTAACATTCATTCATCTTCAATAACCTCATATTTTGATAGGAAGGTGGTGGATCCAGACCCCTGAACATTGGGCACAAGGCAGAAATGCATCCTGGATGGGATGCCAGTCTATCAGAAGACATCATGCACACACATTCACACCTAGAGGCGATTTAAACCTACATGAGTACATGAGAGCCCAGAGTCCCACACAAATACTGAAAGAACATCTGAAACTCCATACATATTATTCCGAGCCTCAGGTACAAACAGGGGAACCTAGAGCTATGAGGCAACACTATCCACTGCACCACCCACTCACTCACTCATCTTCTGCCACTTAATCCTGTTCAGGGTTGCAGGGGGATGCTAGAGCCAATCCCAGCTGACTTCGGTACACCCCAGGCAGGTTGCCAATCCACCATATTTAACACATAGAGACAGACAACAATTCATACCTACAGGCAATTTAGAGTAGCCGATTAGCCTAATTCCCTCTGTGCATGTCTTTGGACTGTGGGAGGAAACTGCAGTACACAGAAGAAACCCATGCAGACACAGGGAGAACATGCAAAATCCACAAAGAAAGGGACCAAGGTCAACCCCGAGGAATAAAACCCAGGACCTTGCTGTGAGGCAACACTGCTAACCTGCTAACCACTACATCACCATGCCACGACTGCACCACCTATTTCACTAATACGAATTTTAAAAATTGTTTTGCTTTTAGTGTGACACTGCATTCTCTTACTTTAGGTAATGGTGGGTCATGTAATTTACCTTCATCTTGATTAGGTATAAGGCTTAGTAGCCTACATTAGGTCTTCGATGGTAGGTCTGTGGCTATAAGGTGTGCTTTAACAAACAAAAATGTATAATATAAAAAATATTTCATTATAATTAAATATTTCGAAATCTTCCCTGTGGGAATTGAAAGCAAACTTATCTAAAACAAAATTAAGTATATTGTCATAGATAAAAAAAAAAAGGTGGCGTAACATGCAAGTCTTCAACACATTGTCATATGCCAGCCTTAAATTATTTGTTAATTTTTTTTAATCAAGTAAAATGCCTAACCAAACACCCAAACATCAACTGCCTGCTTTAAAATAAAGTAGAAGAAAAGTATAAGTAACCATATAATGATCCTTGTCCATACAGTGATGAAGTGCTCCATAAGATTTTCTCAATCTAAGAGTAGTCAGATGATCATTCATACTGAATAACTCCTCAGCACATTCACCGTTTATAATATTCAGTCCAGACACAGCTAAAAAAAAACCCTTTCATTCAAGAGATCAGCCACTGCCTCAAATCTTATTGAATGTGCATACGTAATTCATTTCCATAGTTCTTTTTTCTTTTTTTTTAATTCCTACATTTAAAAAAAAAAAACACCACCACATTTTGAACATGCTTTAAAAAGCCTCCTGAAGTCAGGTACAGAGCCAGATTACGTCCTCAAAGGGTTTACACAAGGACTGGAACAAGACAGCAGAAAATCAAATGGAAATCAGCGACTCGGTCTCTGTTCATTCTGATGTTTGGATTAGATAAATAACAATGTTCTGTTGTCTGGGACTTTTTTCCTCTCCTGTGCACATTTGAATATCATGTGGAATGAGGCGCTGGATAGAATCAACTGTCTATTTTCAGAAAGGCACTTAGAATCTGTAGACATCTGAACAAGCATATGATTTTAAGTCCCAGCCTCAGGAATGACTCCTAAAAACAGCACACTGCATTCTTACCCATAGAAACACAGGCAACTAATACTAGTAAAGCCACAACATTAGTCTTCAAACTAATATGTAAATAATGCCTTAACATTTTCAATGAACAGATTAAAATACTTCAGAATTTATGATTCCGAGAAGCCAAAATATGTACTGCTTTTAAACTTTTTTACACTCAAGACAATATTAAAAGCAAAACTTCGCTGCTTTGTGGAATCCAGTGGGAGGTCATTTTCCTTCCGTATCCCACTTTGAAGTCTCAGGGGAGGGAAAATAAATCCCTAAATCACAGAGAAACATGAAAATGTGTGGGTTTTTTTATTGGAATTTTACTTTGAACTGTGTTGGAACAGGACTGTGAACAATAATGTCACCCTTCCGTATCAGTATGATACTTAGGGCACATGAATTCTACAGGAGGTTTGTAATGTTGTCTCGGACCGCTGCCTCCTTGTCTGAATGGAGCAAATCGCAGCCACTTCTTTACTACATCTGCAAACTGATGGTGTGTGGCCTCCTTTCCTACAGGGGTCTTCTTTAATGCACCTGTAAGAAAAAGTCATTTGTCTACTTAATATTACAGCAACTCTAATCCAACATCATAAACCTATATGTACATTTGTTTTTACATAGCCCTTCCAAATGTATGCATTTATGCAGCGATACCATCTTGTCATGCATGAACACCATTTTCTAAGAACAACTTACGGAACAAAACACCTTGCAGTCTGGTATTTCTGAAGCTCCTTTTTTGTCCTCGACCAACCCAGTTCAGCTCAGAGCCGACGCTGAAAGACAAAACTGCCTGCATCAAGCGTCTAACTGCATGATCCACTGTTGCACCGCCCATCCGGGAGAGGTGAGACACCTGGAATTACAGATGATGCATGAATTTTTAAGAAAATTTGATACATGAATTATACAACAAGTAACAGTTCCGAAAGCTTTTTTTTGTGACAAGTATGATGTGAGATGTTGGTAAATGTGTGATTCATAACATAATGCCATACCAAACCTTTTTAAATTATACAACTACTATGGGTTTGTAAAGCAATGCCACATAAATGACCAAATTCTCTGATAAAGTGGGTTTTTACCATTCTCTTCTGTGCTCCAACGTTCTCCAAATATCTCTCTGTTTCATCAAGCTGTTCCATTGTCTGTAGTGGTAGATCTATATCCAGAGTTTCAACATCCTCCTCACACATGTGTCCTTGAATCATGGCTTGCAGGTCTTTCAACACGGTCCACTGCCTCTGTTGTTCTTCTTTTATCTCCAGCAGAAGCGATAGGATTTTTCTCTGAGCTGCAGTTTCTGAGGTTTTCAAATGTGAAAGGAGACGATTAGTATAAGTGCTACTTTTTAGCCTCCTGTTGCCACTCAAATCTTTGTTTGGAAAAACTGTAACAGTGTGCTGGTGAGGGAGAGTTTGTCCCTCTGAGAGGGAGATGTTCTGACCCACTGCATTCCAACTTGGATCACATGCCAAGCTTTCTCTCCATTGAACTCCACTGACTGGTAAGGCAATCAATCTTAACAACATGCAAATCTCAACCTTACTATATAAAAATAAATGTATTTGGTAAGCACAAATAAACTTTAAAATCATCCATTTAGATCTATATTTTACTATCCTCATTTAATTCGTTATGAAACTGTATGAAAAATGAGTCCCGTTTGAAAAAAAAAAACCCATATGGAATCTGGATTCTGATTGGTCAGAAAGTGCTGATTAATTTTCTATAAGAGAACAGCTCTGAAGTAGAGCTGACTATAATTCAAATCAGAGGTTTATATTAACTCACTCATTCTAATAGAATATCTATCATTTCTACAGTTAGTTGTATAAAAACAACTCATGTAGAACACGTATTGTACAACTTGCCTTGTATGGCCACATAATCTAATCTATAAATTAAATAAATTAACGTGTTGTCATTTTACAAATGAAAACATAATTATTCAGATGGCAAAGTGTTCTGCAAGTTTCCCCTCATCATTAACTTTTTACACTTCCCAGTTTCTCAGTAACATGACAAACTGAGTTCTGAACTTCATGAGTGAAGGTTTACAGCAGATAGTCCAAGTCAGCGATGTCCAGTCCTGACCAACTAACTGCAAAGGGCCGGTGTGGATGCAGGTTTTTATTCCAATCAAGCAGGAACCACACCTGATTCCACCTGTTTAATCAACTGAACTTGGCTTTCAGTAGACTCAGATTTAGCTTTGGCTTGGTTGGAATGAAATCTGCACCCACACCGGCCCTTTCTGGAAAAGACTGGACACCTCTGCCCTAAGTGATAAGAGGAACCAAGCAATTGCAGATGCTCCTTAACATTAAATGTAACTATAAATACTATATAATTACTACTACTAATAATAATGATTATATATACAGGTCCTTCTCAAAAAATTAGCATATTGTGATAAAGTTCATTATTTTCTGTAATGTACTGATAAACA
>JAQMCW010000037.1:11235496-11247926 GCA_030068335.1 Chrysichthys cranchii | reverse complement strand
CATTGTGGGTTTTTCTTTCTTTAACGGAAGGGTACCAACAATTTTGTCCACGTCTGTATATATATATATATATATATGTATGTAAGTATATGTGTGTGTTTGTATGTGTGTGTGTTTCAGGATGGAAATTTCCTTTAACTATTAACAAAGGACTGGGAATATTTTAGAAAGAAAAGAAATAAACATGTAAAAATGTTCAAGTGTGCAATACCTAAGATCAATAGGCCATATAAACAATTTTTGGTCTCTCTTGTGCCTACCTTGCCGTGCCACTATAAGACTTGCCATGCAGTCAGGGACACTAGTGCCTGCAGCCAAAAATGTGATACCCATAATGACGTCTGGGATGCCCAGTGTGAAGCCGATGACTGTTACCTGGACAGAGCCGTAAGAACAGCATCAAGTGTTTTGTGCAAGAAAAAAAAAATCAATCCAAAATGTAGTAGGAAGTAGAAGCTCTCACCATCCACACCATGATGTAAGAAAAGCCAGCGATCCAGAGTGTAGAGGTGATGAAGGTGACCATGAACCAGCGCTCCCAGCGAGGCGAGGCACAGTTGGGCACCGTGAAGAAAAGCAGCAGAGTCAGCGGCCATGCCAACAACCACTTCACCTTATTGCACATGCCCCCTGTATACGCAAACACAGGCACACACACACACACACACACACACACACACAAGATCACAAGATGCCATTATGTATGCTTCTGTGATTAATCAGGTTATTAGACGCTACCTGGGCAGTGAAAAGGAACAAAGGGTCCTTCGTTCTCATCTTCCTCCTCCTCTTCTTCATCATTCTCATTGTTCTCATTATCCTCATTCTCATTCTCCGTATCAGTGCCTGGATCTACCCCTCGTGTGTCGTCATCACGATGCCCATTCCTCCATGTGTTCAGGCCTCGCTCTACACCCACAATGCCATTCTCCATTCCACGCCTTACAGGAAATTTGACTGTCACCTCTGAATCCCCATTACTGAAATGACCGTTGATGAGACGCTGTCTCTGTTAACATACACAAAACACACACCGATCTACTGCTGTTCTACACAACACGTACAGAGATGCTTACTTTTTTACAAGAGGCTAAGAGGATTGATTAATTCTGAGACTCGATTAATTCACATTCTCTCCTGATGTCTAGTTATAGCACGTCTGTTTTTGTTTGCAAATACAATTATACGGGTCAAAGCTGAGATATAATTTTTGCGTAAATGACAATTTAATTTATAGAAAATAGTTAATAAATATTATACAATATCATCTCACTTTGTTAAACATAAAAGTTCATAGGAAAAATACATATTCAAGAGGGGAAAAAATGTAAACCTTTCCTGTAATTATTTCTGGGAGAATTTAGCTTTACAGAACTGGCTAAAACCATTTGCACAGTACTTTAAATCTGTAAAACTGTATAACGGATTTAAATTCTCCTGGGTTTTTTTTTCTCTGCATATTCAGCTATTGATGATATAAACAGTAAACCTGTACATGAAGCCTACTCAGATTTTGTAATTACTGAACAATAAGCTGTAATATAAGGTTAAGTGACTTCAGGTACCTGATATGCTTTCTTTTTTTTTTTTTAAATGACTTTAATGTAGATTAAAACAGACAAATAAATATATGATACATATGCTTGTATGTATGCATACAGTATATGATGTATTCTTTAAATTACTTAAGTAACCACAATAACATTGTGGACTATATTTATCCATTTTCTAAAATAAATTGCAGATGTTTGTGTGTTCCAGATCTTTGTTCCTGACCTCCATGATGAGCATGCGGGAGGCCATGGTAAGTCGGGTGCGAGGAGAAAAGTGACTAGTGATCATGATCCTCATGCCGGCTTCAGAGAAGGACAGCTGGTGTGGGTACGCAGACAGCAACTCGTCCACCATCAGTACTGACGGCTTCCTGTGGAAATTCGCTGCACACAGAAGAAAAGGTTAGCACATTGCATACATCCACTCTCTCTAATCTTGATTCAAACTTTACAGTATATATTTATTTAATGAAATTATTTTAAATAAGTTTTACTAATAAATTATGGTATTTAAAAAAAAAAAACCCTGTTCTTCTTATTACCTTTTTTGAGTAGCACAGCCGTAGCGTCACATCCATCATCAAGGTCTGTGCTGCTCGCTGTACCATTCCCCAGGTTTGTTGCTTTCTTCTTCCTCCGCTCAAAGTAGTGCACCACATATGAGTTACACCTGATTGACCCCGCAGCGATCAGTGACAAAGGATGCATACGTTTCAGCAAAAACATTCCATTATTATCTCTTAATTGGACTATGTTTGGCAAAGACCATTAAACTTACTTCATTATTAAAATGTAAACCAGGTACATCAGAATCAGGACAAGAGATTCCCACCTTGAAAATGCAACACACAACTTTGATTAAAATAGAAACATGCCTTTGTAGCACTAAATAATTTTAATATCATTCTAAGACATAAATGAATATTAGAACCGAAGACATACAGGGTTCAATCTGTTGCATTATAATTCACAAAAAGGGGAATGTTCTCCTGAAGTTAATGAGGATATGAAGCTGACTTACCATGTAACCTTCTCGTCATAGATAAACTGGAAAAGAAAGGAAATTACTTTATACTGAATAGACTAAAGAAATAAAATTCATTGACCATAATGTATCACCAGGGGGCAGTAGTACACAACATTCTTATATATGGCTTTCCGATAGATAGATAGATAGATAGATAGATAGATAGATAGATAGATGGATGTTCAACTCATTTGCAATGCTAAGTACTTTTTTGTACAACACAATACAGATGTATAATAAGTAAATCAAACTCAGTACTTCAGATACTTCAGAATAACAATGTTATGTGTATACAAGGCGATACGTGTAAGTGTTTGCATTGCTCGACTCTAACCCTAGCTACCATGCTGGGAGTGTAGATAAGAGGTGTGTAGTGGAGGATATGGACCCCCAGGGAAAGCTGCTTGCTTCTCTTCTCCTGCTGTGTGAGAAGAGTCACAGGCTTTAGAGAAGCACGAGAAGTCACTTGGAGCCTCTACTCACCACGATCAGAGTGCCTACTGAGATAGTGTAGTACGTAGAGTCCCTCATTAGAGTCCAGTGGGAGAGACGCACGGCCTGCACACCGGAGACAGATCAGGAAGGAAGAGAGAGGCAGAATGGAGTGAATATCAGTCTATCCAAACGAGTTGCAGGACTGAGAGCAAAGTAACTTAATGAGCAATTTGATGTTTCTTTGTGAGCACATCATAAACGATGGAAAGGGTTTTCACTGTAGCAAAAAAGGAGCAAGAGTAAGTCATGTGTGGAATGAGCTTCGACATGTTAATTTTCCTCAGTCTACATTCATTTTGACAAGTGCTTTTTCTTTTCATGTATAATGATTCATATTTTTTTATTCTTATATCTGTTCGTCTGAAGTCAGCTTGCTTGCGTGAGTTTGTGTGTGTGTGTGTATGTGTGTGTGTGTTTGTGTGTGTGCGCATAGTTAAATGTCACGCAGCACATATCACATCGCAATCAC
Source organism: Chrysichthys cranchii (assembly GCA_030068335.1). Classification (NCBI taxonomy): domain Eukaryota; kingdom Metazoa; phylum Chordata; class Actinopteri; order Siluriformes; family Claroteidae; genus Chrysichthys; species Chrysichthys cranchii. The sequence goes on along the minus strand of JAQMCW010000037.1, from coordinate 11,244,382 downwards.
GTTTGAACCCCCAGCCGTTACTGCCTACTCTTAAAGGAAAAATCCACCCTGTATGACTAGTAAATCTTTATAATTAACACGAGAACGTCAATGGCATTTACACAAGATTTATTTTCCAATGAAATTAGGAGCTGGGTTCTAAAGTTTAAACTTCCTGAACTGACATGTTGGTCATTTTTCATTTTCAACAGTTTCCTAAATTTCCCACAGTGCCATTTAACTAGGTGCTTATAGTGCACCTAGTTGAATGGCACGAACGCAGCACCGGTCCTTTAGTCTGTCATCTGTCAGTGTGTTTACAAGCATGTTGTTCTCATTAATATGACAGTGAACTCTGCAAGAAAATGGAGCGTGAGAAAAGAAGTCCTTGTTCATTTGACTGTATGAGCGAACAGCAAAACCTGACCACGATCCCTGTGAAATGTGGTATGTGAGACATGAGATTGTTGAAATTTTTTTCTCCTCTTAAACACAATTGTAAATGTGCCAAGAATGTCCCTCTGTGACATCGGTGCATCAGACAACTGCAAAATTCTCACAAGAACAAAAATATCACATCAACTTATCATTCCAGACCGTACAAAACTCGATTCCGTGGTTGCTTTGTGAATTGGCAGTGAGAGAGTAAGTACCATACAAAGGCACACTTCCGGTAAGGATCTGGTGAGTGAAGCGAAGGGAAGGGAAGGGAAGGAACAGCTGTAAAAGTGTGTAATGCTGACGTGAGTAGTGTGCTTGCTATATAAAGCAGCAAAGTCGACGTCTGAGTGGCGGAAGTGGTGCACCACGGCAACCCTGGTACCTTGTGCCGCTATCGGCGTTGCCATGGCGACCACAGGTTGCACTGCAGTGGAAGGCTTTTAACACCACACGTGATGCACACTTGCTCAACACTTCATGCACCTTTGCTAGGCAGTCCAATCTCTTTGAGGTCAGTCCCTTGTGTGTGTATGGGTGCGTGTTTTTACCTTACTGAGTGTGCTTGTGAATGAGGAGGAATGTGGCCAGGGTGAGTAAGGACATGAGAAAGTAGGTCTCAGCACTTTAAAATTATGAAATGATTACTCAACATCCTGTTGTTTTCATGTTAAGGAAAGAAGGCATACAGATATGTTCTTGGGTACCAGGGGACAGCGTGTGGAGTGTCACAGGATATGAAAACATGATGCGTTCCAAATAGGAGGTGCATTTTGTTATTTTATTCCTAACGTAAGAAAAGGTGCCAGAAAGCTTTACATGACATCTAGCTCAGACTAGAGGCCAATCTAATACGGACAGACCAACAGCCGTTCACTCTCTCCTTCACGCTTATGGACAATTTTGGAGTAGCCAGACGACCTAATCTGCATGTTTTTGGGAAGAAACCAGAGCGCCCAGAGGAAACCCACACAAGCAAAACATGTAAACTGCATGCAGAGAGCCCCCCAGTCAGCCCTAGGCAGGTTTGAACCCAGGACCTTCTTACTGTGATGCAACAATCCTAACCACTGCACCACCATGCACCTCTATTTTTAGAAAAAGACCAAGCTACGCTTGTTAAAAAAAAAAAAAAAAAGAGTCACAAGCAGACATTTGATTTTTGTGTATTATTTAAAAAAAACAATTATTAAAAAAAAACAGTCCCCAGTATGCTTGTGTCTTTGGTTTAGGCCACTCCCACTTTATGTTTAAATGCACATACAGACAGATATTTACAGCACTAAATATATACAGACACAGATAGTGGCATTGTGGTACATTCCTTCTAGGCAGCCACGCTGCCACAATGATCTGACTCCAGGAAACTACATAGTACTCTCTCCAATGTAGTTCAAACACAGATGTGGTAAACAATCATTTTACCGATGAATCATCGAGCAGGCTAATGCTGCTGCAGTGTAGGCCGTGTGATGTAACCTCTCCTCTCAATGCCTTATACACTTCTATACACTACAACACTCGCAGATATGAGAGCAGCACGATATTTACACCATGACCGTTTCAGAGCAAGAGTGTTCATTAAAAGGGGCAGGAGAAATCCTTATACAGTCGATCCTCTCATCTACGGACACTGCGTTAACGGATATCAGATGCAACGGACAAAATCCGCTGGTCTGAATACATAATTCATTAGCCAGAATGTCCGGGATGAAAGTTTAAAAATCCCGGGTGTTGCAAAATGAGTCCTGTAGTTCAGCAATTGGCCACTAGGTGGCGGTGGCATGCATGCTACTAGTTGTTTACAAGCGTCGGTTGAGCTGTGATCGTTGTGAAGCTGTACTGTTTTTTTGGCGATTATTTGTTGTTTTCCCCTGTTTTTTTGCCCAGTGCCATCATTATACCACGCAAAGATAAGTCTAGTGGTAAAAGAAAGCATGTCAATCTTAGTATTGGCCAGAAATTAGAGCTCATTAAGAAGTCTAGTGTTTGTCTCTCGTGTTTCTGAGGAGTATGGTGTGAACACACATAAGGGAAATGACCTTTACAATTGTATTTACATCTTTATTTGCATTAGTATTTAATGAACTTACCTATTTATGTTGGTCGTTATGCTGCTTGTCATGTATACAGGATTTGGGGAGCACTTTTATGGACCATAGTGGTGTTTTTCCTTGTATTTCCACTATTTTAACCCCCCCCCCATACACACACCCTTCACATCATCGGACTATTCGCGTCAACGGACAACCTCTCCCCCAATTAGTCTGTTAATGAGAGGATCGACTATATGACTTACGATGACTCCATGCTGACAAAACTGCCCTAACGAACGTAGCTTGCTGTAGCTGCCCCTCACTGTCCCCTGCATATAAACACACAAATGCACTTACAAACTGTGAGCACCATAACTAAGCATATATTTGTACAATGCAGAAGAGTATTACTCTCCGCAGCCCCTCTCGAAATAACACATTCAGCCTTTTGGAATAGCAACCGATCAAACTCTTGTAGACTGAATGGGATTATTCAATTTGGTGGTAAAGTGTTTCTTGTTGCAAATGTACACGATGGGGACAAAGTCAGCGAGGATGATAGTGAAAAAAAAACAACCCAGGATGAACAAAGACGGTACCAGGAAATAAGGCAGATGCGGGACAATGTTCATATATGAAGGATAGGCATATATTCCAAGCAGTGTGAAATGCTAGCAGGGGTACTCTAACACTCCTGACGTTTAGAGCTTGGAAGTTATCTAGCCTCGCTTTGCATGTTAACTGCTGCGATTATGTTAGAATGGTTTTCTCTAGTTTTTATAGTTAGTGGTGATGGCACTGCAGCAGATGAACAAGAGTAAAACATTACGACGATGACAATGACCAAGATTGATGGTTTCCACATTCTCTCTAAATGGGAAATTGCATTATGGTTTCTGTGTACCTACTTGTGTCCTACCTACCTAGACATCTACCGCAGTGGATCATGGAATATCTGGAGTGTACTAGATATTCTCTGATTCTCGTCATGCTTTTGGACATATTGCCAGAATATCCGACATAGTGCACAGGGTGCAGTTTCAGATAATCCACATGAAAAACCTAACACAGTTTAGCGTAATACCTGTCTGTTGACATTCCTCAGTCAGCTTTCTACGTAAACTATGCAGCAAGTCTGGGTGTGTTCACTTTTGCAGTGCTGTTACCTTTTGTGGTGATTGATGGCCTGTCTTTCTCATGGTTAAGTGTATCTCATGGCAAGTTAATCCTGTATGATTCATTGTTTACTACTTCACGATGAGTGTTTGCATCACTCCCCAGTACTATCACTTGCGCCAATCCTGTTATTCTGTGCTCCACATTCACATTCTATCCTGCATTGTTCTGGTCAGTTGTTGTACACACAGTATTGCTGCACATGTATCACTATAAGAGCTATATTGCTGGACTGGATTCATGCCTTTCGATTTAAGTGCCTGCCAAATAAATAAACATGTCCACAATGGCACATTTACCTGTGCAGCAAAGATCCCACACACTCCAATGATGCACAGGATATTGAAGACTGCAGAACCCACGATTGTTCCTACTCCCACATCTCCCTTGGTGATAAACACTCCTATCCATATGGAGGAGAGTTTACAGCACAGTTAAAATCACACACCGCATGGAGATAGTCAGGTTGCCATTAAAGCTTCAACGGTGTAAAAGCGGGACAGCAGCAGATTTTACCTATGACAGAGGTGAAGAGTTCAGGTGCTGAGCTGCCAGCTGCCATGAATGTTGCTCCAGCCACATCCTCGCTGAGATGGAGGCGCTGAAACACACACACAATAAAATTATTGGCATGGCACTAATCAAATAATGGGACACAACGTGGGTGTGGGTGTGGGCGTGACAGAAATATTCTTGGTAGTTTTGTTATACCCATTTCTATTTCTTTGGGAGGGCCTGGTATTTAATTACTAATGATGACTTCTGTTAATTATATGGCATGTCTAATTATTCATCATCCTTCTGTTTTATTTAGTTTAATCTATTTTTTTTTTATGCAGATAAAAAATTAATCTGTTATATTTTGTCAGTAGGCAAAGCAGCTTATGGTAACTTAACCGACATTCAAGGCTTTCCTTGAAGACAGGAAAATATAGTTTAGGTATTGCATTTGGCAGTAAGAGGCTGAAGAGCCGGTAAGATAAGTGCTATTTTGGACAAAACTGGTTTGGAAAATCCTTCATTTTTCATATGTACCTCTGTGTACATTGTACTCCAATAGCCACAAATGTTTACTTACCACAAATAATGACAATGGCTTATGCTGGATGAGATCTAAACTCTAACTAGTCATCTTTTTTTTTTTAATTGTAGAAATTGTTTACCTCACAGATTTTCTCCAGGGATGGCACAAAGTAGTCATCACACACCAGGGCCAGGGCATAGAACATGTACATGGCCTTTAGAAAAATGGAGAACACTGTTAATTCGTTCAAACTACTACACAGGATTATCACCACATACACTGACATCAGAAATAATAACGCAAAATTCTCACTCCAGGGACTTGGCTGGCGCTGTGTTTTTGCACCAAATACTGTAAATAAAAACTGAAGCATCGTGCATCATATTTGTGTAGCAATCTTTTTTTATGAAAAAATGTAGATTTATAAATACAATGCTGAGAACTGAATCTACTTAAAATTCCACATCAATATCAATTAGAGTTTGGATCAAACAAATAGTGGACCCAAACCATGCAGAATCTGCTCCGTGGGTTTTATTTACAACCTGCTGAGAGGTCTGTTATCCAACATGGAAAAGCAGCTTGATACACAGATGCACTCCAACAGACTGTTGCTCCTGATCAGACTCCACAATTCATGGAAATATTACATAAGGAATTAGGCTGGCTTTCTGTTTTTCTGGTGTAGAAGTGATTCTTTTTTTTAAGCCTCTGTATATTAGATGCATGTAAATGAATGACCTCATTGTTGCGGTGTATAAGGTTTCATAAGGGTCTCATATGCTGAGAGCATACAGCCAAGAGCTTCATCCTGACATACACAAGTTTTTACACGCTTGCTGAGAACACTCTGGTCATTTCTGAGAATGTGTGGTTACATCAGAGCTGCGCCCACAGCAGGCACATGTGTGTATGTGGGATTAGTTCAACATCTGCGTGTCCTAAAATACAATGGCATCAGCAGAGTGTGAATCTCTATGTGAGCCTGTACAGCACGTCTCTATACACATAGTACCATATACGCAGATACCAGAGGTTCTCTTTGTGATTGCTAGGCAGTGAACATTACAAGGTGCGTGAGGGCAGAGGAAACCTTAAAAAAAAAAGTACATGAAGTCTTGTGAACTGGATTTAGAGCAAATATAATGCTCCCTCATGCAGAAACACACACACACACACCCTGTTATCACCACTAAATCTAACCATGTTGGGCAGGTAACATAAATGGAAGGCACCCTCATGCAAACATTTATACGGGCAATGACACATTTTCCAGTTTTAAAGTGACCTGTGGTTTTACATAACACGTGCAAGCGTACTGTATCATACGTACAGTCGTCCCTCGCCATATCGCGGTTCACCTATCGTGGCTTCACTGTATCGCGGTTTTTATATGCAATATAAAAAATATAAAAATGTTAATTCAAACATATTAAAGGAATATTAATCAAAATAAAATACAGTATGTATTTCATCAGTGGATGAATATGCGATGAAAACGCAGTGTACGCCACTACCGCTTGAGCTAGTTTGCCCACGGTACACTATTAGCTGATGGATGGGAGGCGACCAACCAGAGCACTGTGTTCTGCATCCTGGGTGCTGATTGGCTCAGTGACCGTTCATCTCATCGTCGTCACCTTCATCGTCATCAGTACTGCATAGCTAATTCATCATCTTGATCATTCAGGTTGTAGTATACTTCACTGGTGAGACCTCATGTAGGATTTTATATGTTGTTAAAATGACGTAGTTTTAAGAGTGTAGAAAATGTTTAAGAGCATAGGACGTGTTTATAAGAGTGTGGGAAAGGTCAATAAGAGAGTGGGAAGGGTTTATAAAGCCTTAAAATATCTATAAATAAATATAAGGTCGCTACTTCGTGGATTTCATCTATCGCGGGGGGCCGCTGGAACGTAACCCCTGCGATAGGTGAGGGATAACTGTATTCTGAGCGAATCTCAGCAGTACTGACCAAACCTACGGCTTCGCCACTTAGTGTGTATAATCGGACATACACACACATGTACGTGTACACCTACACCCTACAATATTGCTGTTATATAATTCCCCTCACTCTTCTTCTGACAAAACAGAGCTTGGGGCGCGACTACCAAGATAAATAAAGTAGGGAAAAGTAGCTGAAGGGAGTCTGAGAGGAACCCCTCACTAACCTCTATCTGCTTGCACAAGCAGTTAATTAAACAGCACAACATAACAGCAGTGTCACATGAGCCCACAGAGGACTTCAGGAGGAACGTGCAGTACTATTAAGTCTCCTTCTTTCAATTAAGCACACTCATACATCAGGTTATACACACAAGGCTTTAGACTGGCAGGCCTTCAGTTTATACAGAGTTTGGGTAGCAGAAAGAAAGTGAGAAAACCAAACAATCTGTAAAAAATTTCACATTTTACTCATTTAAATTTTCATCTGAAAAATTAATTAAATATTAAAATGATTAGTATCACATCGACTGCTTCCATTCTGTTTGTAAAACTTGAAAAAAAAAAAAAAGAGAAGACGACGAATGGAACGCTAACACAATATCCATCACATACACTGATCAACCATAACATCAATGCCACGTCTCTAATATAGTGCTGCCAAACATCTCTGACCCATTGAGGCATGGACTCCACAAAACCTCTGAAGGTGTACTGTGGTATCTGGCACCAGGACATTAGCAGCACATTCCACAGATACTTGATCAGATCGAGATCTGTAACTTTGGGGGCCAAGCAAAGTCCTTGAACTCTTTGTCATGTTCCTCAAACCATTCCTGAACTATTTTTGCAGTGTGGCAGGGTGCATTATCCTGTAGAAACCCTTTGGCCACTGCCAAAGGTAATACAGTAGCCATGAAGAGGTTTACTTGGTCTGCAGTAATGTTTAGGTAGGTGGTACATATCAAATAAACATCCACATGAATGCCAGGACCCAACCTTTCCCAGCAGAACATTGCCCAGAGCATCACACTGTCTCTTCCAGCCTGCCTTCTTCCCATAGTATATGCTGGCACCATCTCTTTCCCAGGGAAGTGACAAAGACGCACCCAGCCATCCACATGATATAAAAGAAAACATGATTCATCAGACCAGGCCACCTTCTTCCATTGCTCCATGGACCAGTTCTGATGCTCATGGGCCCATTGTAGGAGCTTACGGCAATGGACAGGGGTCAGCAAGGGCACTCTGACAAGTCTGCAGCTACGTAGCCTCATACATAGCAAGCTGTGATCCACTGTGCACTCTGACACCTTTCTGTCATATCCTGCATTAACCGTTTCAGCAATTTGTTTTGCAGTGGCTTTGTTGTGGAATCGGATAAGACGGGCTAGCTTTTTTTCACCACGAGACTCAGTGAGCCTTGGGTGCCCATGACGCTGTCGCTAGTTCACCGGTTGTCCTTCCTTGGACCACTTTTGGTTGATGCGAATCAATGCATACCAGGAACACCCCACAAGACCTGCCATTTTGAATATGCTCTGATTCAGCCATCTTGTCGCTTGTCAATGTCGCTCATATCCTTACACTTGCCCATTTTTCCTGCTTTGCTTCCAACACATCAACTTTGCGTGGTGTTCACTTACTGCCTAATATATCCCACCCCTTGACATTTGCAATTCTAACGAGACAATCAATGTTATTCATCTCACCCTGTCAGTGGTTGTAAAGTTATGGCCGATCGGTGTATATGTTGTGACAGAGTATCGATATTATATTATAATATTGCCCAGCCCAGGTTCTCAGATCAATAATTATGTCTCCTTTTAAAGAGAATTTAGAAAATATTTCATTCACAATAATAACAAATCTTAATTTTAGACCTCTGTTGAATTTTTTCCCCGTCTCTGGATGGAACAGAGCTTCTCAGCTTTGTCCCTTTCTTTTCCCCTTTGTTCTCACTGGCAAGCAACAGAACAACCATTCATTTTCTATGACAGACGAAAATGACACAACATCAAGTCACACTTGAATTTTATGCAAATGAGATATGAAGTGGTAAATCGACAAACCAAATGACGGGCTCCAGTCAATTTGTCACACCAATCCACTCAACTAAACACACACCAGTCTAAACTCACAGGGTTTAGTTCCTTTTCAAATGCATTATACAGACGTGGACAAAATTGTTGGTACCCTTCTGTTAAAATAAGAAAAACCCACAATGGTCACTGAAATAACTTGAAACTGACAAAAGTAGTAATAAATAATAATTTACTGAAAATG
>JAQMCW010000037.1:11203355-11219851 GCA_030068335.1 Chrysichthys cranchii | reverse complement strand
GACATCGATTTGTTATCTCAGATAGTATTGACAACAATTAACCTCCTCATGAGTGCTTGAATAACTTTGGACAGTTTGCGTATGTTTTCCAAAAGGTGGGGCTAGCCATTTGCCGAAACAGATAAGGAATGTTACGGTGGGCTTACCAAAATGGCGTCCACAGTGGAACTTCTGCTTACGACGTAAGTAATATATCTTGCTCCGCTCTAAAATCTTTGATTTAAACACACTGATGGAACCTTAATGTAACATGGCTAAAGATCATCCCTTAAGTAGACAATCAAATTCCTTGATTCATTAAAACACCCACTCATCTGAAACAGTCTGTTAGTCAAGAGGGGCTTAAACTTGTTTATATATTGCAGCCCACTGCAATAACAGTATTGCAAAATCCCATATTGCAATAATGATTATTAAATAATAAAGCTACCCACAGTGTCCTTGAATGACACAGACAAAGGTAATAAGAGTGGCTGTACAATATAATTTATTATTCTTTATCCTCGGTAATGAATGCAGAATATCCCTTGGGTATTTTATTTATTATCTCTTCAAATAAGATGCTTTACTTTAAATCACTTTAAACCCCATGAATTCCCACGATAATTATTAATACACAGCATATGGTCAAAAATACGTGGATACCTGGCCATCACATCCCCAAACGGTTGCGACAAATTTAGAAAGAAACAATTGTCTAGAATGCCTTTGTATCTTCTTGGATTCAGATTTTCCTTCTCTGGAATTAAGGGGCCAAAACATGTTCCAGCATGACAATGCCCATGTGTGCAAAGTAAGGTTCATAAAGACATGGTTTGCCAAGGTTGGTGTTAAAAATTTTAGTGGCCTGCATAGGACCCTGATCTCACCCTCGCGGAACACCGTTGAGATTAACAGGAAAACTGATTTTCTCGCCCCAGGTCAGTGTCTGACCTCACCAACGGTCTTGTGGTTGAATGAGCACAAATTCCCACAGCCACGCTCCAAAATCCAATGCAAATCATTCCCAGAAAAATGGAGGCTATTATAACGGGACTAAATCTGGATCGGAATGTTAAAAAAACAAAAAACAAAAAACATATGAGTGTGATGTTCAGGTGTCCAGAAATTTAGATCATATAGTATAGCCTATATGTTTTGCCAAATGGCAGAAATCAAACTGTGACTGTCAATAGAGCAATAACAAATGACAGTTTTTTCTACAAAAGTCTTCATTAAAATTTGTTTGGCTAATGATGAAATCCTTCCCATAAGTGCAGCATCTTCTGCCTGTATCTTTATTTTCAGACCTTCCATTGTTAGTAACATCAAGTGATTATCTACAAAGCTAAGATGATTAGCTTTAAACAAGATGCCTCAATGTATTTCATAATCATCATAATTCATTTTCTCGAGCTCTTTCCAAAAACCTCTAATTCTACAAACCACGTTTGTCAGGATGAAAACAAGACTATAATGGCATGTAAATTGAGAAATATATAGCTTATAGCATATGGATGCAATGTAGGAAACTTCTGTGCTCAGATTATCACTATTACATGACAGCTACTCAACCTGAGAGAACAATGTCAATTTCTGCCTCTATGTCATATAAAGCCAGATACTACATCTTTTAAGACTGTCAGTCATATCCCAAAGCTGAGTGCACTTGGACGAAAGTGCTAACTGCCCCCTTATTTATACATGAGCCTCCATTCGCCTGCGAATGACTAGTCTTGTTCTGATTTACTGGGGAGAGAGGAATGGCATTCATCTACCTAGAAAGCAGATCTAATTATGCTCTCTGGGACTCAATGCCATAGATGACTATGGCATCTTTAGGATTTGAACCAGCTATCTCCCAAAAGTGGAGACAAACCATTTTCAAGTCAAAATGTAAATGTTTTTGGGAAATGAGTAAAAAAATAAATCATGTCTGAAGGTGCTCTTTGGCAGTGCCTTCTGAATATCTTTATTACATGTACAACCACAGTTGTGATGACAATACTGCAGTGAATTTACCGAATTTCACTAACCAGAGCAACAGCATTCACTGTCTATGTGCAGAAATGTCATAGCACAATATCAACACTGAGAAGGCATATAATTTGATAATGGCTGTTATATTATGTGTGGAGCATGTATAAATATCGTATTCAAGCATAAAAAGGTTAATAAGAAGCATTTTTAATGTAATACCAACCAAAATATGAGAGTGTAACAATAAATACATCCACCCATTTTCTATTCATTACAACTCTGCAATAAAAGTGAAACAAAATAAAACCTGCCCTGATAATGTCAAGTCCCTAACTACAGCAGTTTGGGATAAGTTGGGAAAATGCAGTGACTAGGATAACAGCTTTAAGACCTTGTCCATTAAATGACTGTTTTGTTACAAATGTCACAACATTGGCTGCTATTATATTATGATATTATCTTTCCTGTGCAAACTACTGCTTAGATTAATAAAGCCTTTCAGCATGGACAATGATTGCACCACCTCCATTACAGCTTCATTGTTGAGACAAACGTGCGGGTTTCCACCAAGCACTCCGATTTCCTACCACAGCTCTAAGACATGCAGATGAGGTCACCTGACTACTACTGTACTACTGACTATGTGAATGTGAGTATGAATGGTTTATTGTCTCCATGTGCTGGACCTGCCCAGGGTGTACCCCAGCTCTCACCCAAAGTCAGCTGGGATTGGCTCCAGCTTCCCTGCAATCCTTACAAATAGAAGTAGATCATGGACGAACACACAGATGGATGAATGCAAAAACAAATGTCCTAATTGATCCATACTGCAAACTGACTCATTCATCACTCTGACTTCTTGAGAAAATGCTTTTGTGAACTTTACTGTGTGTTGTTAGTCCTTAAAATAGCACTGCCCACAACATGCACATATGTAGATCTTCTATGTCTGGTAGGGGTGATATTGCAACTCATTCACTCATCGTCTGCTGCTTAATGCTGTTCAGGGTCACGGGGGGAAGCTGGAGACAATCCCAGCTGACAAGAGGCAGGGTACACCCTGGGCAGGTCGCCGGTCCACCACAGGGTCGACACAGAGACAAACACCCATTTACACTCACCTTCACACCTACAGGCAATTTAGAGTAGCAAATCATGTGCATGTCTTTGGACTGTGAGAGGAAACCCACACAGACACGGGGAGAACATGCAAACTCCACACAGAAAGGCACCCAGGTGGACCCAAGGGATCGCACCCAGGACCTTCTTGCTGGGAGGTGACAGTGCTAACCACCACACCACCATACCGCCACATATTGCAACTCCAGTAGTGAAAACTGGGAATGTTGCATATCAGAATTTGTGGATGTTGGTTGGACATCATTAGTAATGTGCATGTACCCTGACACATCCAGTGGACGTTTTGAATTCTATTTGTGAAGAGTGAAATTCTAATAACAGATGCCTCTTAGCAAGACGAGGAGAACATCAAGCAAAAACTTGGGAACATAAGAAAGGCAGGAAAGCAAGCTGCATCATCAACATATCAGTTTCGCATTAATAAACCTATTGTCTCTTGCAGAAGAGAATGTGCCCAGGCCAGCCCTGTGTCCAGTGCGGGTACTCAGACACTATGAGGAAGAGGCTGCCAGCTGTCACTAATCCTGAGTGAGGATTCTCACTTGTGGACAATTGTGAAGCAGCCACATGGTGTGCACCATTCAATTTCACCAGATTTTACAGACTGAATGCTACTTCACTGCACCCCATGTGCTCTGTGGTGAATTTGATTGATTCTTGTCCTCAGTAAAAAATAAATAAATAAAAAAAAGGCAATATTGAGCAATTTTTATCCTCAATATCAGAATTTTAAACAATTTTTCCCCAACAGAGCATGACACCACTATTCTGAGTGATTCTCATCAGCAACAAAAAAAGTAGTGTAAATAGTTTGAATTATCATTACTCAATATACTCAATAGTAAATTATCATTACTCAAAATACTATGTTATAAGCACGTACACTGATAGGCATCATCATGTTACAAACATGTAAGATGACTTTTGATATATTTCCTTCACTAGTTTCAAAGGGTCTAGAATGTAGAAATTATGAGGAATGTGGAAACATGTATGTGGTGGTACATTGGTTCCAGAGGTCCACCTGAGTCATTGTGGTGTATGAGAACAACTAGAGGATGTAGCAGGGACTTTTTATTTTCACTAGCCAAGTAGGGTTAAGTTCATGGTCACAAAGTGATATTTCTATTGCTTATACTGCAAAGAAATCTCATTCAAATCTCCAGTGAGTCAAAAAGAAGTCATCCTGGTGGCCGCCACTCAAGTGTAGAACCCTGGTTATGCGCATACCCTCAAATTCAGCATGCACCAATTTAGACCAAAGAATAACTTCTTTTAAAATCTTGAACTAGACCCACTGCTTTATATTTATTAGATAACACTGAGTTTTTAAGAAGGGTACAGACTTTATTAAAACTCTAGAGGCCTGGAGCAAACACATTTTGAAAACCAATTTAAATCATATATGGCTAATGTAACATTCTTCACTGATAACTGTTATGAAGAATTATGTCAGTTCAGAATATTGTCATGACATGGGCTATTCTTGCTGTAACAAGAATTTTGCTCAATTCATTTAAAGAAAGATTTAAAGAGAAAAATGCAGTGAGAGAGCCAAAACCTGCATCTGAAGAATCATTTCCTTAAGAGCCAAGAAAGAAATCTGGTCAAACACTTGCCAACATCTGGCACCAGAGTCAACTCTATGACTGTGAGGAGAAAGTCATCTGAGGAATGATCTTTCACGTATAGGTGTGTGAAAGATTGAAATTTTTGTGGAAAAGCAAAGTAGAAGAGATTGCCGCAGAAATGCTGTAATAATACATATCCACATTGTAAATAACATATTCACTGATACACAATATACTTTAAAAAATTCTAAAATGGGGACATTTTTATAAAATAAACATAAACGACACTTATTAAACCATTAAGAAGACATGCTTTACTTTAGTTGCCTATATTAGTGACCAACAATTGTTTTTATAAAAGCACAGACACATATCATGCAGGCCTAATAAACAATATTCACCATGGCATAGAAGAGATCAATTCAAGTGTCTTGCTTGCCAAAAGCAAAAGCATGTCAGAAGAGCTAATGAAGAGCACCCAGAGGTTTTATTTGAATACACAAGTGTTTCAGCATCCCAAACACAAGTTCAGTTCTGCTAGAACACAGAGATTCCCTGACCATTGTATGAGCATTACTTAAAAGTAATTTCCCTAAGTACCAGTAAAATATTTGTTCCACAACTGGGACCAACAAGGATTTACGTTTATTTTTTTCCTTTTCTCACACATAAATTCAGTCCATGAAGGCCTTGCCTGAGAGGAATTATTTGAGAAGTTGAATCAGCTGTGTTTAATGATGCACTGTGTCATGAATGCTGCGGCTCTCCAGGACACCATTTTATCACCAAGTTTGATAATATAATGGTATTTTCATTTCTACCATCTGTACTTTCTAAAACTTTCATTTGGACCGTCACTAGAGTGTAGGCTACTACAGTAGAGCTCGGGAGAAGCATTCAAAAAAGCTTTTGCTGCACATTGATTATTTCTATTACTTATTCCAATTTATAACACAGTGTTGTTGAATTCTTGAATCCGATTTGGTCCGTAGGTGTGCAGCACAGCTCTGACAGTACTTCCGGCTTTTTGTAAATTATATTAATTTAAGAGCTTGCTCTAATGCATTGTTTCTATATAGCAACAAATCTTTCACAGGGACTTATATGGCAGACAGTCCACTGAATGTGAGGCTGACAAAAAACAGATTGTATAAAAAAAACCCTATTGTTATATAACATGGTGAAGCTTTCTTTTAGAACACATTTATTTAACATTTATTCTTGGGTGTCAGTATTTTGTTATTTAAGTGTCTCACCAGACAAAAGTCTTCAGGAGTAAGGACTTTGTACACTTATTTATTTATTTATTTTAAAGAGAGGCTGGTACAGGAACCACTGTTTATGTCTCTTGTATTATTAATGACAACAGGAACTAACTTTTTTCACAGATGTTCCATAACCTCACAGCAAGAAGGTTCTGTTTAAACCTGGCGGCCGACTGGAGCCTTTCTTTGCAGAATCTGCATGTTCTCCTCGTGTCTGCATGGGTTTCCTCCCACATGCAGATTAGGTCAACTGGCTACTCCAAACTGCCCATATAATTGGTGTGAATGTGAGTGTGAATGGTTGTTCAGCTCTGTGTTCGACCGGTGATAGATTGGCAACCTGCCTAGGGTGTAACCCACCTCTCACCCGAAGTCAGCTGAGATTGGCACCAGCTTTCTCATGCTCCTTAACGGAAAAGCAGGATAAAGGGTGGATGGTTGGAGGGAATATTCCATGACCCATAAAAGTAACAAATAATGGTTAAAAAAAACATGACCTGACCTTCAGTAATAAACTGTAAGTAGTAATCTTTGGCAAATCACCATGGTGTAAGAGTAATGAAACTCTTTGGGATATGCTATATTATTATACAGTTGCCCCTCAGCTCATGAACTTAATTCGTTCCGAGATTCTGTTCGTGACCCGATTTTTGTTCGCGACCCGAGTCAGTTTTTCCCATCGAAATGAATGTAAATACAATTAATGTGTTTCAGCCCTCAAAAACATGTTTTTAAAGTGTATTATGGGTTTATGTGTGGCAATAAAACGAAAAAATAACCCTAATTATAGAAAAATAAACCTAAATTATATAAACAGATGATTTTAATGCACGTTACCTTTGCGGTGGATACGTAGTTGCTGGCGGAGGTGGATGGTGGCGGAGGGATATGGTGGCGGTTCTCATGTTTTATGATTATGTCTTTATTTATTTCAACTTTTATATGCTTAGGCTTCTTACTCTCACTACCATTTCCACTTTTCAGTTTCTTGGGACCCATAATGAAGGCTTATAGTACAGAACACGTGAAACACAACGAACACGTTCACACCACGAGTGCTTGACCAGAACTGAATGTTTGTGCCGCAAAGCGTGGATTGGCTGTCTGTGTACGTCAGTCGAGGATGTGGTCGTCAGTTGGTAAAAAATCTGAGAATTTAGTTTGTACGTCGATTTGTTCGCCATCCAATGCGTTCGCGAGCTGAGGGTCCACTGTAATATATTTGGCACATGCTATATTATTATATTTTATCAAGCACTAACATGTAACACTGACAGGTGAAAATCTTAATTCCAGTGGCAAAATGATACTTCATTCCACCACATTTATAACAGAAGGGTTTAATGCTCAAGCATTAAGCATCTTTGCTCAAGTGGCCATGGTACATACATGGAGCATTACAGACTGCTAATTAATGACATGATCCACACTCTCACCATGCTACTGTTCCCGGCAATCTGTCTCCTCCGCTTGTGTTCAGACACTGCACCCAATTAAGCCTGGATTCAATTAATCCTGTTCACAAGTCACTGACAGCTTTAGCAACATCACAGTTCACCCCTCCAAGCAACTTATTTGCGAATGATCAGTTACACAGTTTGCAAATGATCACATTGTAAAAGATACGCCATGCATTTTAGGGGTTTCTAATAATACGTGTTTACAAGTGCAGAGAAAACAGCATGGCACAGTTGGGGATGCTGAAAGAGAAGCGAACACTGGAATATAGCAACAATGCAGTATCGTTGACATTAAGCTACATTTCACAGCCATAAAATGAAAGCAAACCTCTTCAAAGACAAAAAGATATCTGAAGGGACACGGAGTCCTCCTAAAAATCCCTGACTTTTAAGTCTATGCTGGATCAGGCTGGATTTTCCAACACTGCTCCTGCCGCTGGGACTCAGACAGAACATTTTCATGCCAGTCCACGTTGATTACATAATCGTCCAAATGTTATATAATTCAAACTTTTATACATTATTCATCTGTACGTCGTTAAAATATCTCTAGCATTGTAAGAACGGTGCATAGCAGAAATGCTTTCATCTCCATGTCACCGAATGGTGAACAGATGCCACTCTGTGTTTGTCTGTAGCATGAATAGAGGAGGTGGGTAATAAAGTGGCAGGATATGAGATTAAATGACTGCTGTGGCATTTGCTTCCTGAGCCTGGCATTGTTGTTAATGATAAGCTACAGTGTAGTGTTAGGCAGTCGTGACACTACAGCTAATGAAGCCCTTAGTGTGATTAGTAATTAGATATTAATGTATGCAGTGTATATATATTTATTTTACCAATAAATTACATATTTCTTGTCAGCTGGTTAAGACAATTGACTCAAGTTTACTGGCTGCAATTGAGTCTCTCTCTCTCTCTCAGTAACCCAGTAATTAATGTAATTATTACGATTTCCCTAAATCAGTGTAAATCAATGAATGCTTTTATTTGTCATTAATGAATATACAGTGTATTCAGTCAGTTTTGAAATATCGCTGCATTATGTGTTGTGCAGGTCATTTTTCTCATTAAAACCACTCACAGTCTGCAGATCATTTAATAACCGTTGGAGTCTCTCCAGATTGAGAGCGGGTCTCTTTTGTCTTTCAAGTCCAAGCCCATACAGTAATACTGGTACTTATCGAGGCTATACAAGCAGCACCACAGTGCTGATGCTGTGACTGTCATTAAAGACAACCGACCAACGTTTCTTTACTCATCTATATATTGTACGCTGTGAGTAGAACTTCTGGACCTTTAAAGGAACTGGCATCATCAAAGAAGACAAGAATAACATCGACATAGACAATTGATGGTGTCGATTCTCTTGAAAGAGGGCAAACGCTGACCATTTACTGTGAACTGATACATAGTACTCTGATAAGGAAAAGAATCAAATCAATCAGTAAAATACAAGCAACTAAATGTGGAAATTGGGATGTCGCTATGCATTTTTCTTATTTATTTGAAAGGGGCTAATAATAATATTACCTTTTTTTTATATGTATGTAGGCCTATTCACTTGTAGTTCCTATTTCTTCTTAAAAATGCATTTATTTCCTTCATCATTAATATCTGTAGGCTAGTTTGTTATTTTTATCTATATTATTATATTAAAATATTTCTGTATTTTTAAATTTATTTTCCTGCTCTTCCTTGAGGGCACTGTCAATTAAACATGGCAGGATGCCCTTGTCCTGTGGACACAGAGACACAAGCATGAAAAAAATAACGGAATATAAAAGCTGCCGTACATGCACTGAATAATACATAAATCCACAAATAAATACAATAAAAAAAATCTGTAAGATATTCTGATTTGCAAAAGTGTGATACAATCCTGATACATAATTTTAGAAATATGTGAAAAATAACCCATAGGCCAAAATTACATATCTGCATTTAAAGCTCTCTTCCTACCTCAGGTAACAAGGGACATTTTAAAAATGCATGGTGGACTTACCTGGGCTCCTTAAAATTTCACTGTGACAGACTTCACTGTTACAGTGTTAGGGTGCGTAGTTTACAGCAAATTCTGCCTTAATATACTTTATGAGTTATGAAGAATCTTAGAAAACATTTCTTTTTTCCCCCCAGGTTTTAAGGTGTGTTTAATATTCCATATACATTTAATAAGGAATTGTGTATCTGAACAGAAAACATGGTCCTTGATACATACAAAAATTTAATATTATCGACCGTCAGATGTTCTGGAAAGAGAGTTTGTACAAGGAAATACAAAGGCTTTATATTTCATACTTGCCGGGCCTTTTATGGAGACTGTATGAGCTCTGGCCCTTTAAATGTCCACCTTTTCCTGCTTCTGACAACACTTACCAACATGCACATATGGTTACAGTTAGATTTTTTCTGCCACAAGTGTTTAAAAACAACTGGGTGGCACATTATCTAATGCAGAAGTCATATGTCTTATGGGAGAGAAGGAAACTGAGCGAAAGTGTAATCTGCAGGAAGAGGCGTGAATTTGTGAAATGATTCTTTTATTTATTAATAAAGCTGTCACATTCCTGCTCTGTTTACAATATGCAAATGTACGGTTTTTAAATCTAGCAAATTCCTGTAAAGGAAGAAGGTATAGTCAAATTCTTTGTTTTAGTCTAAAACACAGGAAGTCTCATAACTGATTCCAGCAATGTCTGTAACACAGAGACACACCAGACCCTCAAACTATGGGAGGATGTAACGTGTCTGCAGAATGAAAGAAAATGCTACAGGCTTATTATGCGTTGTGCACATGTTTGGGTGCGTGTGTGTGAGGTATGACTCTCAGTGAACTGTGTAACCTGGGATAAATGAGGCCAGAGGGATCCTAATACACACCTCAAAACCAGCCAAGCTCTTACACTCCACACATCATGCCTCGAAAAGCAAGCCAAACCATGAAGAAAGGACTGGAGAGGGAGTCGTACAGACAAGTGTATGAAAGAGGAATCAGGTCAGGTGAAAAAGAAGACAATATGTTCCTTAACTTGTGTTCTTACAGAAGGAATCATCCACAAATTTCTCTCTGTGGTTGTGTGTGTGTGTGTGTGTGTGTGTGTGTGTGTGTGTGTGTATACACAGCACTGCGTCATTAGAGAAACATTGTTCAGTCAGTGTAAAATGCAGTGGCAGGAAAACGAGACCTCCTCATGTGGGAGTAAAGCACTTAATTAAATCTTCCCAACATTCCATTTGTGGGTGAGCGTCAAATCTTTTATTTCATGCAGGAATGATCTCAACTAACAGCCTCTTTACTGAACAGTAATCTAATAACATTTATCTCCCACATTCGGTTCAAATGAGTCATCCAAAAACATCGCATTAATTCAAGGGATTTTAATTTACAAAAAAAAAAAAAAAAAAACAACTAAAAGAAAAAAACAAAAACGCGGCGTCCAGCTCACAGCACAGCAGTCGATTCAGAATCCAAATCAGAAACACACACACACACACACACACACACACACACACACACACACACGGTGTGTATCTCTTGTCAAGCCTAAAATAAAGCTCTGTGTTTTAGAGACGTTTCTCTGCTCCGAAGACGAAGCCCTGCTCTCTGAAGATGTCATATTCCTGGAAACACGACTATTTCCGCCAGTGTGTGCGACAGTGAACAATAAATCATGCAGTGAAGAGATCAGGTCAGGTCCAGATGGAGAGTAAGAACCAGTGAAGGGACAGAGTGCAAGAGAGAGAGAGAGAGAGAGAGAGAGAGAGAGAGAGAGAGAGAGAGAGACAGAGAGAGAGAGAGACTTGTAGAGAGAAGGAAGAAGAAGAGTTAGTGGGACAGGACTGTCATGTAAAAGGCTGCAATCGGCCAGTGGGACTGTAGAAAGGGCACATGGTAATACTGGCATTTAATCAGGCTGTCGCTGGACGTGGTGAGAAAGAGCAGCAGCACCAGCCTAAGCCTCCAGAAACTAGATTTCTGGGGCAGTGAGAGAGAGAAAGCACTTTATAATCACCCCATCATTACAGAGTCCTTTTGATCCAGCAAGGAGAGGAGACGCTTTGGTTAAACCTTTGCACTGCATTTAACTGGAGACGGGCAGAGACACACTCAAACTTGTGAAAAACCATTAAGTTGTCACCTCCCAATGCACACAACAGCTAAGCATGCTGATGTGAAGTCATCTGCCTTGGGAACTCCAGGTTTTCGAGCGCAGGTAAGCATTTCTATTGAAAGTACACAAATACAAACAGCTTCACAATGGGAGCCATGTGCTGCATGCTCTAGTGTTTTTTATCCCGTCGTTTTTCCATTCCGTTCCCATTTACTGGGTTATACATTGTGGGAACATTTAAAAGTGTAGCCTCTCTCCCACATGCTCACCCGTATGCCCACAAACTGAAAGATTAGAGGAATTCTAAATGTGGACATCTGAATAATTCATTGGCTGCACTCCTTACTAAGGACCCTTTGCTAATCTAAAGCTTTTTCTGCTTCTGCACACAGGGAACTACATACAGCACCCCGCAGACACACACAAACACAAACACACGCACACACACACACAGCTGTGTTCTGCGGCACTGCCCTACAGGTATGGCCTACTCATTGTTCCACCTTGCCCATTCAGTCTGCCATACAGTATATTGTAAGGTTGGGGCCTGTCATGTGACTGAGGCTGTGTTTAATTGCAAACACATTTATGGAGGAGGAATGCTCGTAAAGAGGAGGGTCTGTGCCAGCGCACTAAAGAAAGTGAGGGAAAGGGAACGGAAAAACAAGCCATTGCGTGAGGTGTTGTTTTGAGTTGTGACCAGCCTGGAGAGACACTGATGGATCTAATCTGACATGAGTGAGTGCAGCAGCGTGAGGACGGACTCCACAGAATCACGACATAAATAAAAGAAGCACAACAGACAGGTCAAATGGGATACAGAAACCTCCTTATGGCATCATTTTTCTTTCCTCTCTCTCTCGCTTTCTGGGTTTTTCTCTCTCTCTCTCTCTCTCTCTCTCATTCTGTGCTCGTTGTGTGTTCCACATGACTCATCAGAGGTGTTTTATTGACTTTTCAAGCTCTGTGGACCTCAGGGACTCACGAGAGGAAAGAAGAACGTGAACACAGAGTGGCAGACAGGACAAGCGGAGTGAAATGGCGTATATGTGTACGACATGAGTGAATGAATGAGAAACGGAACTTTATATGACTAAAAATACACACATACCAGTGAGAAATAAAATCAAACAGCCATTCGTCTTTTACAGTCCTTAGGCTGTCCATCGCTGACGACGATGACTATGATTGGTTGAGTCTTTACATGGAACAGTAGCGTGAATGGGATGCAAGGCCAGCTTTAGATCTGCAGAGCTTGTTGCACCTTGGAGACATTCATGAGATGTATCTGTACACTTGCTATGCCTGACTGTGTGTGCTTTGAGATATCTTGCCATTCTGTCATCTTCAACTGATTTCTTGGCCCGTCTTTTACAGTATCGCAGGTCTGGAGGACCTCATAACTCATCGGCTACATCAGTGATTAACTCTGCTTAACACTCATATTTGACTCGAAGATTTGAAACAATTTTAGCTTATTTAAAATGCGTTAGGGATGAGCAAAACAAAAACAAACAAACAAACAAATAAATAAAATCGCGAGTCTCGAATAGGCTTTTAAGCTCCATGGCCAAAACCGACACTTTCTGTTTGAGTTAAAATGCGAAAAAAAATACAAAGAGATGTTTCACCCAAATGTGAAACCTTTATTTCACTACTGGTTTCACAACATCTACAAACAGGATATCCCTGTCACTATGCAGACCACATATTTAGGGGTGTAATGTAATGCCAGTCTGTTTCAGTTTGGTGCTCAAAATATTCATATCTAACCTGGATGCGAGACTAGTCTAAATCACAAGGGGTTTTTTCCCCATTTTTTTTTTTTCTGTAATGCAAACCCTACTGCTAGGACCCTAGAAAAAGCACAAATGGTAAAAGCATATTTCCTTGCTTAGAGCAGTTATACTAATAATAACATATAAAGTAAATTCACCAGAATAAGATTCTTTGCTATTCCTGAGGCCCTTAAAGCCATTAAGCATCATGGAGTATTAACAGCATGGTGTTTATTTATAAACTGTATGGAGTACAGCCCAAATTTAAGCTACAAATGGAAAATGAACGGACCTCATGGGATACACAAAACTGTGAAATGACAGGAACAGCAAGCCAGCCAGACAGACAGACAGACAGACAGACAGACAGACACACACACACACACACTATGGACACTAATGACTAATGACACTACCAATGTAAAAGCAGTAAAACACACTGTCCATAGGGGCCTGGCTACATTATGCACAGCGTGTTCATAATTGACCACTTTACTCCTACTTGAATCATGCATATACAGTCCAGCTTACTGCTACATCTATGGTGGCTTGTCAGGTAAGGAGGCAGACTGCGGCCGTAACTGCATACTGCAGCACACAAATCGAGCAGACAAATCCAACAAACATCCCAAAGATCAAGGTCAGGCCAGGGAGAGTTGCGAAATAACTTGGCAAACAGGGGTATCACAGGCTAATCAAAGTTCAAGGTCAAGTGCACAAAAATAGGTCAAAAGTACCGGGAAGTCAATAATACAGTATGAGGGCTTGGCACAACACAGATCTAACACTCTCTAATGCACAGCACTTGTTAACCTAACTGGCAAGTATAAGAAACCTCGGGAAGGAACATAACGGTCACACAGGGGAAAGTGCTTAGTAAGTAGGTGACGGGGATCTAGGAAGCGCACACTGCTGTGTCGAGCGGTCTTCAGCAGCCATGTTTGTTGACCTCCAAGACTGCTGTGTAAATGAGCCCACTGAGCACTGTGACAATGTGACAGGAGATGGTGGTATGACATGGCCCAATATACGAGCCCTGAACTGAGACATAAAGAGATTACAATGCTCCACAGCCTGCTACCTCTGAAGCACACTCCGCAGAGCAAAGAACAAGACGCTCGGCAGGACTCTGGGACTCAGGACTCAGTAGGAATTGCTGGATGCCAGCTGACACTATTTAACTTACACCTCTGTTTGCAGCAACACTGAAGTCATTACTAAACCAGCTTCAAGACAACAAAATGTTTGGTGCATTTTTGAGCCAAAGAAATAATAATAATAATAATAATAATAATAATAATAATAATAATAATAATAATAAAAAATCAGAAATAGCACCAATGTGGGGAAAAAGCAGCAAACTTGAAATATGAAAGAAACACTTGTGCAAGGTTGTCAAATTCCTTTTATTCCAAGTTCTGTCTAGATATGACATAGTTTTCAGCCATTTAGCCCCACACATGCTCGGTAGGAGAGATACACACACAGTCAACCAACCAGAGCGCGCCATCTTACACAATCAGCTTAGTTGCACAGAGAAGAAAATAAACAGATGCATAAACACCACTAATCAGCATACATTAATTTTTGATTTAGCAGCAAGCAGCTCAGATTTTCTGATCCCTTACTGATGTCATGGCTTTCTCCTGACAGAAAGTATCAGGTTACATAATCTCAGTCAACTCAAGTGTCCCAGAAGCACTGACGATGACATCACACACTAAAGTATTGCAGTCCATCAAGCACTAAGCGCGCGGGGGGGGATGGGGGGTGCTAAAACTGGGCACATGTGCATCAATGCAGCAGTGGAGCATAAACCATCCAACAGCAGAGCTAAAAATAAACACTGAAAACAAGGCAGAAAAAAAGATAAAGCAGCTGTGGAGACAAGCCCTCCATCAAGCATTGCATTAGTTATGAGTGAGTGCTCTTCTGCAAGCCATTTCTGCATTACTTCATTAACACACAAGGGACTAGACTGGCTGTCTTTGGCCAGATGAAGCTTGGCATGAAGAAAAAGCAACATATGAAAATACAGATATTTAGAGCAAGTCGGTTGTTCTATGTATTAAATGAGATTTTATAAATGTAAAGTTCCTCTCAGACTGGGTGGAGGACAGTGGAGGCCTTTTCTGTGGTGAAGAAGAGGAAGCAGGAGAGCACAGTTTATGCTTATAAAGAATGGCTAGCTGCTGGCCCTGACTTCTTTTCGCAGAAAACAGAGACGAGCAGATTATTGGCATCAGAAGATTAAGAATATACTATCAGCCAGTTGTTTAGAAACAAAAGAGACTGCTTCCTGTAGGTCTGATGGGGAAAAAACATGACACGAAAAATAATTTTTATTTTAAATTGCTCAGGGGTTTCAGAACAAATTTTACACTTTGAATTCTATTTAATACTTATATATACAGAGGAAAACGAATTGGAAATTAGCAAGTAAATAGCTCAACAGATCTAAACTACTGTACTTTATTTTCTATATGTAAAACATGAAATTATTTTAAACACTTAACCAGATTCTTGTGGAAGCTTTTCACTCTCTTGGCATCTTCTCATTCAGCTTTTTCTAAAGTTCACAAACAGGCTGAAGACTCACTGACTGATTCTCCTGAATTCTGAAAACTACTCGTTTTGAAAACTAAGTAAATACTGGCTACTAAAAAAATATTTCTGATTAATAAATAAATGTACACATAAGCATTAACATACATATACACCACATACTAGGGTTGCACCGATACTGATACCAGTATCGGGCCGATACTTCGCTAAAATACCCGTACTCGTATTCGTACATAAATTGCCGATACCGTGCACCGATACCACTCCTATTTCACAACATCAAACTAATCTCTCTACTAGGCAGGTGTGATTTGTTGTCCTACCTGACTTCAATGTGTAGGGGGAGACAAGGAGCCGGAAAGTTAACGGAGATGCAATCAACAAGCTAGTGTGACTCAAGACCATGGAGCCGGGCGGTGTGCTTAACTTAGGTACGTGCGTATTTATGCTAATTGCGGCGGCTAATCTGCACCCTAACTCTGTTCCGGACTTTTCTGGTTGGACAATCGCTCCCCCCAGTAAAACCACTCCGATTGGCTGGGTTACTGGCTTTTCCGGTATTCACATTGATGACGTGTTCAAGGACACGTAGCGGAAGCGGCGGACCCAACTCGGCTCGAAAAATAAAATAAAAATGGCTATC
>JAQMCW010000037.1:11187669-11198899 GCA_030068335.1 Chrysichthys cranchii | reverse complement strand
ATTATTTTATTAAGGTTTTATTAAGGTGATATTTTATTAAGGTGATATTTTATTAAGGTTTTATTAAGGCTCATTTTTATTAAGGTGTATCCATATAAATGGCCCACCCTGTAGAAAATGAGAACTGAAACATTCAAACTTTTTTGCCACCGAAAATGTCAATCCAACCTTTTCAGAAAGAAAAGTATTAAACAGTGAAAGTCAGACAGCCCTAATGTATGTCTCATACCAAAGCATTTTTTCCTATTCTGTGGAGCTGTGAATTGGAAAGGTTGCAACCATATGCAATCTTAAATCCTTTTTGTGATTAAACAAAGTCTCTCCCACCCAGAAGCAGTTACATAGTAACCCACACACACTGACAGAGAAAGAGAGACGCTGATACACAGAGACACACTGTGTTGTGGCATTGTGTTACTAATCACTGTGATGAGTAATGTAACATTAAGCCTTACTTCACTATGTCCTTTTCTCTCGTTTCCCCACAACTTGCTCTCCAACACAAAAAAAAACCCCCAAAAAGGTTTCCTCCCATTTCCTTCCACACTGACACTTGAGTCAATCTGTTTTATCATCGCAGCAAAGAAACACACATGCAGCAGAGACATCACTGGAGATTAATGGAAGTAGGATTTTGTCTTTACAAGGGGGGATTTTTTTGTATGAAATGACTCCAAAATGTCTATTTGTCATGAATATTAACGAAGCAATAGACATAAAAAGGTTATTTGGTAAGGATGGAACACAGTAGATCGGTCTCATTATAGTTTGTATGTAAATGCTATCTATGCACTGAGAACAAGCACAGATCATTCATTGGTACTGATCATGCACTGCAATCACAAATTTCGAAATATGTTGTTCATATGCACAGACTGTGGGCTGGTTCAGTCTCTGCTGGTGCAACCGGAAAGTGTGATTTTTGCTCTACAGTATATTTTATATATATGTAATAACTTGGGTGGCAGAACTTATTCTTAATTATATACATATAAATAATTATACATTAATTCATTCATTCATCTTTCATGCACTTTATCCTGTTTTGGGTCGTGGGTAGGGGTGTGTGTGTTTTTGAGTCAATCCCAGCTAACTTCGGCGAGGGCACATAACCATTCACACTCACACACTAACAACTAACCTAATCCCCTCTGCAAGTCTTTGGACTGTGGGAGGAAACCGACGGACATGGGGGAAACCCACACGCTGTGAGGCGACAGTGCTAACCACTACACCACCATGCCACCCCCTAGTAATACATGTATATATTCTCATTAATGAGGACATATTAACAGAATATCATTGCCACAAATAGGAAAGAAATCCATGTCCACTGCATAGCAACACAGCTGTTAGTCAAAAACAACCAACTAAAACTAAAAATATCCTAAAATCATTTAGCCGAGACTTGCAATAGGCCTACATAATTAAATTCATCATCAATTGTCTCTGAAAGCTTAAGGTTCCACTGAGTTTCTTCTTGATCACGAACCTCCATCAGACCTGCTCCCTGAGTTTTTCTTCTCTCCCTCTCCTCAACTGTATTTAGTAGCGCATTCTTTTTTTTAAAAGAATTATATTCAGATTTACTAGAACTTGCAATTATACTTAGAATTTAAAATATTCACCAATTACAATGATAAAATAGCAACGATACTAGGTATGCAAAACTGTTACGGATTCAGTTACTGATCGGCTGCACTCTGTCTATTTAAGTTTGACATGTCAGTCATGTTCGTTACCGTTTCAGGGTATGGCACATTTGATAGGTCTCCTTGTCATATGGAGAAACTGGGCGCCCGGGTGGAAAAAGCTAAGAGTTTAGACCATTTTTTCTATACAATGCCTGTTAAATGAACGAACAACACGATACTGCAGTGAGATGTTTGATCAAAATAAATTTCACCAAGAGTGCTAAATAATATGGACATATTTCTTTATATAAAATAAAAACCTTTCATTGGCGCAGAAATTTTAGGGGAGGCCAGGCTTCCCATATAGTCTTAACAGCAATCACCTGTGATAGGATATAATATTGGGTAACATGACCATTTCACTGACATTAACTTATTATAAACATTAATATATGGACACTGCTGTCACTGTTTCAAAACACTGGAGAGCTTTATAAAAGTAAAGAATATAAAGAGCTGTCACAACATGTGGAATAGCATAGCTCTTACAAAGCTAGCTACACTGACCATAACTGTCACAGATTATTGCACGTATCTTTGTATTTACTTACTTTTTTCTCTCAATATGAAGTATTTGAATAAGGTCTAATGCTTGTCTGTGGGCTTTTAGCCAATATCCTGTCACAACTTCACTGGGCGCCATTTCAGAGAGAGTAGCACGGCTAAGACAAAGCTTGATTGGAAGAGCAGCAGCCTCCCCCAGGTCCTAGCAATCAGCTATCACACTTTTTGTGAATATCAAAAAGGAAACACACTACAAAATGATTAAGAATGAATATGAAAATCTACTGATTTAAATTTACCATGTACTTGTGTTTCTGGGGAGTTTTCAGCATGATTGGTGGGTGGGAGCTAAAGCCCCCTAAAACTGGCCTAGCGACATCCCCAGAATGCGAGCTATTAACACACGCTGCGATCAAAAGCCTCTGAATCTGAATGAGAGAACAGAACAAATTACTTTTCCATAGAGCCTTCCAGCTCAAACTTGCCAAAGTATATGAAACATGTCCAAACAAAACAGATGACCCAAACCAGCCCAAACAGTGAGACAATTAAAAATGACCTAGAATAACAGATACATCACTCATTCAAACAAAGGAATCATATTGACAAATGTCTATGCAGAATGGTTATCTTGCAGATCTTGGAGCGTCTTACCTCATAAAAGAGATTCTAATTTATCACATCTCAGTGGTCTGAATCTGTGCTGTCACTTCTTGCCAAAGGAAGTGCATCCAGGCCAGTACCTCACAGAGACCTTACTGCTTACACTGGATGCTTATCCAATAGTTGTTCTGTTCAAGTGTAAGCATAAGGAGAGCTGACTTTACCCAGAATCTAAACAACGAGAGTCCTGCTGATCTGGAACTAAGTAGGTAATAAATGGAGATATCTCCCATTGTAATGATCAGCAGCACTGTCAGTAGTTTACAGTTAATGTGGAATTGCAAATGTCTTACTGTGCCTGTAAAAGAATTATAATAAAGATCAACCCCCCGGAGGCATGTGGATGTCACATGAATATCTCCTTTTTTCACTCTCAGATTAACACACACAGAAAAGTGTGCACACATACGCATACACAGTTTCTGGTAATTAAAGGCATTGTTACTGAGAGGGAAACGTGCCAGTAATGGTGCTCACAGCAGCCTCCTCCCACCAGGTTTCGTTATCCTGTTAGCCTGGAACCACAGGCAGATTATCCTAGAAATGACAGTTTAAGTTCCCCTCTCTACAAATGCCAGATGTCTACCTCAGCTTTCTCATCAAATTTCTCCTCAAGAAGATCTACTGGCAGTGGTAGCTTAGCGGTCAGGGCATTGGCCCTTCAATCAGAAGGTTGTGGGTTCAAGGCCCAGAACCAACAAGGTACACTGATGTACCCTGAGCAAGGGACTGTCCCCAAGCACTGCGCTGTTCAGCTGCCCCCTGCTTCACCTGGTGAATGGGTTAAATGCAGAGAAGTAATTTCACTGTGTCAGGCTATGCTGTGCTTTGGTGCGTTTCACGTGTGATAATCACTAGTATCACTTCACTTCTACGTTCCACACTGCCGTTTTCCATTTTCTGTGCTCTCATGGAAAAGAGAAAAAGGGAACATATTGCTCAAACAAATAGACAGAAGGTGTATTCAAGTTTCTTTCTCACCCTAAGGCAGGTCATTACTGAGCTTCCTTGATTCTTCATGTGGTGCATGGTGTTGGGAAGGTATTCAATAAGTTGATAAGTGAGGGGCCTTATAAGCTCACTGACAAAGTTTTAAGTGGCTTCTGGGGAGGTGGTCTTGTGTTCAATTTAAACATAAAAGCTGATTAAAGCTTCAACCAAGTGAGGATATATTTGAAAAGCCTAAATTTGGATGGAAAAGCAAGAGCTCTAAACTATAGATCACTGGGCTCCTGGACTGAAATCTCTAGTGGGAAGTAATTCGGATTAGAAACCCCTGGGGAGCAAAATGTGAATGGGGGCTGGGGGGCAGAAGGTGGAGAGTAGAAGAGACAGAAAGGGATGGGAACACAAAGATGGAGAAAGAAAGAGATACAGAAATAGAGCAGGAGGAGATTTAACTTTGAGGGGACGAGACATCTCCTAGGTATCTCCTGGGTACCTTCTTACATGCATGCCAAGATCTTTCAATCACATAACAAATCATGATAATAAATACCATTGTCATAGGGACATGTTTCGCTTTTTTCTTCTTGCTTCATACATTTGCACCTTGGAGCTACTGTATCTGTGTAACAAAAGTGGCAGTAGATACCTAACGTCTCCTTTCATCTAGTCATAGCTTGCCGAGAGTCTATGTTACACTTTTTAAAGTCATTCTTAGCTCTGTGGATACTAGCTACAGTTGAAGCCTGACACTAAATACGTGTTATTGCTATCATCATTAATAATAAAGATCGTATTTATGGTGATCAACATGTGAGACAGAACATTAAGAAGAGTGATTATTGCAGCTAGAGAGACCACTGTATGCAGCTATAGTTAGCAGCCAAGTGGGACTGGCATTGTGACACCATATAGCAATGAATGACCCAAAACTGTGATCTCTAGTTAAATTGACTGTCAATTAAAATATCGACACTGAAACATATCCAGTTGAACATAGAATATGTTCGTGGTCACCTGACCAAAGCACTCTTTTGCTTTTGATATATCCTCCACTCTTCTGGGAAGTCTTTCCGCTAGATTTTGGAGCATGGCTGTGGGGATTTGTGTTAATTCAGCCACATGAACATTAGTGAGGTCAGACATTGATGTTGGGTGAGGAGGCCTCGGGTGCAGTCAGCGTTCCAGTCCCAAAGGTGGTCAGAAGGATTGAGGTCAGGACTCAATTATTCATTCACACCAATTTTGCCAAACCATGTCTTCATGGAGCTCGCATTGTATACAGGGATACAGTCATACTAGAATGGGTTTGGGTCCCTTAGTCCCAGTGAAGGGAAATTGCAATGCTGCAGAACACAATGACACGCCAAACAATTGTGTGTTTCAGTTGCTCGTGCCAGCAGTTTGGGGAAGGACACACATACTGTTGTCATGGTCATGTCCACAAAATTTTGGCCATATAGTGAATTTTTAAGCATCTAATTTTTTCCCACTAGCACTGCCCTCCATGTTGTTTTTTTCTTTTTCAGCCCCCGAGCTGCGACATGGTTAATGAGGAATTAAAAAGCACTTGACGTCATTCAGTTGAACTTTTGGGACCTTTGGAAGCACTTACAGTGGCATCCCTTTTTAAAAGCACCAACATTGCAGCCATTTCCCACAGCATTGCATGCAACATACAGACCACTGGGGAAAATTTGGCTAGCGTGAAAGCAGCAATTGGGTTGTAAATGAGACCAATATTTTAGAAATGACTTTACAACCAGCAACCAAAGTTGTGCCTAGTGAAACTTGAGTGATTACAAGTGATTCAGCTCACACCTAGGTGTTAGTCACCTGGCACCTGATTATGTTAAGACAGGAAAGATAAGATATGATAATAAAGAGAAGAACATTTTTCTGTAAAGTTTGATTTGAGGTAGATAATAAACACATCCACCCAAGAGATTTTAAAGGAAGGAAATCTAAGAACTCCTCTTTTTATACCTTTAAACAGGAAATAATTCTAACACATAACAATATAATAATCCTAACAGAATATATTTAGAGCAAAATAATAAGTCACCATTCTGCTTATAATTTTAAACCAGTATTCAGCAAACTTGGACTCCATTTTACAGTTTCCTTCCTAACCCATAACATCACAATATCAATAGTGCAAGAGGGCATTTGGAGGCTGTACCGGAAATGGATCAGACTGTAAATAACACAGACACTAGCAATCATCTTTGACCAAACAGCTCAATTATCTTTATTAGGCTTTCATCAGTATTACGTTAAAATAGGTGCATTAGAATATATACAATCAGCTTCCTGATGTCAAAGAAGCAAAAATAACAATCTCTTCTAACACATAAATGATGAATCCTATGCTTATTGTGATGCCAGTGCGTGTGATGCTTTTATCATTTATATGAGTGCTGCGGATGTGTTTGCATGCACAGGGCTTGACAGGCCACTCTGACATTCACATTTTCCAACAGCCATGAGCTTCCCACTGTGTAATCACTCTACCTCACTCACAAACTTCCCTCCTCTGCTCCTCACCTGCTGCTTCTCCAGTTCCAGCTGCTGCTCTCACTAGTACTCATTTTGTTTTCTTAAAAACAGAAATAAAGATTTCGGGGAAGTGATTAAAATCATTACACTGACTGCAGAGCACACCCCGCTGCATGAATTGCTTTGTTGGAGAGCTGAACACTAAATTCATGTACAATTAGAACCTCAGGGATGCCCCTCAGACAAAGACAGCAGGACAGAGTGACGAGCGACACTCCACAGCCTGTGTGCAGTCTGATTTCTACAGAGCATCATGCTCTCCTGCTGCTATGCGAACACTGTTTGCATACTTTTGATACATCACGTGACACATGACACATCGTGCAAAAGGCCAAGTAAGAGAGCAAAGGCAACGGACATGGACAGACTGGACACACAATAGTGAGGATGGTTCGTGCCAGATGCAGGCTGCCAGATGAGAGACACCAGCATAATACATCAAGGAATGCATGAAGGACATTAGACAACTTCCGTCTATTTAATTCCACAAGACAGCACTTGTACTAGGTAGAAGTAAGCTTTCTGATTACATAGTAACACTGGATGGCATTTCAGTTTGGTGGGATTTTTAACTCCTGTCTTTCATTTGAAGCTAGTAGATTTGTAGATAATATTATAGCCTTCATTAGTCTCAGAAATACTGCCAAGATAATAAAACTAATGTCCGTACATGACGCAGAAAAACTAGTTCATGCTTCTGTTACCTCTAGGTTGGATTATTGCAATGCCTTGCTATCTGGATTTTCCAGTAGATGAATAAACAAGCTCCAGATAGTCAACAATGGAGCAGTTCTTAATAAGAATCAGAAGACATGACCACATCACCCCTATCTTATCCACACTGCACTGGCTTCCAATCAAATTTTGCATTAAATATAAAATCCTACTACTGACCTATAGAGCAGTGAATAGTCTCGCACCCCAATACCTGAGCGAACTTCAGGTCTTTTATAATTTGCCATGCCTACTTCAATCAAAAGGTGCAGGCTCTTTGTTGGTACCTCAAACAGTGAATCATAATCATGAATAACGGATAATAATCTGTGTTCCCACTCCTCTCTCTCGATCTCTCTCTCTTTCTATTGCTGTCAAGGTACACATGCTCTCTGGATCTGCCTGATCCATCCTAATGCCCTACTTCTGGTTGGAGTTCTCATAACCTGAAATCCCTTGCTGAGGACGGCACTGTGTGGACAGCTGTAAGTTCACCGTGTATGGTTCCACATAGTAACCATAAATATGGCTATGGATGTTCATCCTTGGATAGCCTCAGGACTGCAATTGCTACGATCAGTTTTGCACTCAAGCCTCCATGATTGAACAGTTCTAACTTCAACATAATTGATTTCAAGTTAAAACCAGAATTTTTTAAATTTATATCCAGAATTTATATATTTCTGTAAAGACGCTATGGGACAATATCTATTGTTAAAAGTGTCATTCAAATACTATTGAATTGAACTGAATTGAATAAAAGTGTTAGCATGCTATACTGCTGAATTAACCTTACGCAATATTAGACAGGAACGATAAAAATACAGGAATATTAGGATGGATTTCTACCATTTCCGATTAAATCAGAGTATGGGAGGGCATAATAATTAGCAGCTGTGCAGTTGGAACAGTTTGCCTGCAACTGCAATTATGAAAACTCAGCGGGATGGTGGATTTTTAGGTAATTCTGCACTCTATTGCAGAGTAAACAAAAAAAAAAAGCAGCGGTACATTTCTGATATAAACCTTTTCAAATCAGTTTTATGACCACGTGACCAGCATTTTTATGGTTAACGCCATGGCTCTGCGTTTGAACGCCTCTGCAGTAACTGGTGCAGGAAAGCAGCAGACCAAAAAAGGGTATTTCATCACCTCTTAATTATCATCACCATCATCATTTGATTTGTAAACTTAGATTTGGCACTTCTTTTCAAGCTTATTCAATGTGTTTAGATCAAAATCTGTATCATTTTTTCCTTTAGCAAAGTCAAACATATTGATTCATATGATTTGATTTCACATTAATGAACTCAAAATTTCTCGCCCATGCGAGTTCAATCAAGAGCAAGTAAAATCATTAATCACTGTAGGAAGGGGTGGGGATTGCAAGAGCTGTCAGTTAATATCAGAAGGTTCAGAGTACCTGGGTAAATCCTTACAGTTTCATAGGTCTACTAACTCTAATCTCCTGGTTTATTGGGGAGAAACGACTCATACTTCTAGCGCACTCTGATGTTTAATTGCAGAGCTTTCAAACAAAATGCGTAAAGCTTGGCAGGTCTGGTTCAACAATATAGTTGGAGAAAACGTATTGTGAGTATGTACGGGTTTACGGGTAATAAAACTGGTACATCACACAAACCTGTGCTGGAGTGTGTGAGAACACTGTAATTCCTGCATTAACTGTGTTCCATCTAACATCCTTAACGGTTGTAGTGTTTGTTCCTCTGAAGGAGCCCGTGAACCATAAAACAGAGAATTTCTCTTCCAGAAAAGGAACGCTAGAGGACCCCTTTTTTTCCTCCTAACTGTGGACGGTACCAAGCAGCCTCTGTGGAACATGCACAAAATGACCACAGAATTAAACTGAAGTCTTGAGGGTGTTGGTTAATTTTTCATAACAGCATGGCTCTAAAGGTGAACAAAAGAAAGATTGATATCAGTGCACTCAAGTGAATATGTTTTTCTAGTGACGGCGTACACAGGGACTAACTTGTTTTGAAGAGGTTCCAGAACATTAAATACAACTATATATGGATGAAAGATTTGACATGTTTTTTGCGTAATAAAAAATTGCTACAATTGTCCAAATGCATTTGTATAACGAAAAGAAAACACTTTAGGATGTTGCTGCTATAAGAAAATCAAGTCTTCGAGTTGTTAAAGGTCCTTAGTGCCAGGCTATATCACACCACCTACTCGGTGATTATTTTCCTAAGACAACATGCTCCATCTTGCTTTATTTCTTACTTATCTTCATCTCAAAGAGACAGGTAAACAGAGAGAAAGATGGAAGAAGAAAAAAGAGACAGTGGTAGGACACTGAATATAATAACTAATGGCCTTAGGAAGAGTGTACTTAAGATATGAAAAAATGAGTAATCAATTATTTTTTGGCTAATTGGAAAAAAGGAATCTATAATTGTAATAATCAAGCACGCATACTTCAAGAATTACAGTGACATCCAGTGCTACTGTCTTACATAATTTAGAAAAGTAGCCTGGAGCCAGTAGTACTAATCAATCTGGGGTTTTTTTGTTTGTTTTTTAAGCCTTTCACTGTATTACAATTTCTGGTATATTGTTTAGTAAAACGAGCATATCAAGATGCATGCATTGGAGAAAACTTGCTCTGGTAAGAACTTGACAGGCATGCATAGATATTTCCTTTAATAAGCAGTTTTAATGAAAGCATTTTTACTTACCACTCTCAAAATTTTCACTAAAGTTAAAGAATTTTATCTGGTGTGTTACAAATGACGCTATCCAAATATGATATCCATACAGACTTAAAAGGAAATAACTCGAAGCCGAGACTCTCCTGCAATCATATTAATTAAATTCACCTTCTGGCTGCTAGTGAGAAACTTATCTGCTCAGTTGTACCACTGAGCATTCAGGTACTTCAGTTTTAATGGCGGAGACGCAGAATTAAAAGGCATCGCATTCACAGACAGGCATCTGAAAAAAGACAAGCAGATTCTCCTTGAACCATTTCCCAGAAAAAAATCTAAGGCGATTATAAGGGGCAATGTGATTCAGAAAAGCTACAATAATTACATCTAAAATAATTACAGCATTTCAGGAGTCAAGACTAATTAAGGGAAAACAAGCTATCATGATTCTTTGCCTAAATACAGATTATTTATAGTTAGCCTGATTGAGGGAACAATACATCGTGAGATGAATAAAAAAAAAAAAGAAAGAAAGAAACACTCTAATACCATCTGTTTAAAGCCAAAACTGTGGGGGTGTCATGGTAACAAAGAGCAGCATAAGGAAACCCTTGTTGTGTGCTAAGGCGCCAGGCTGATGAGGTGGGTGTTTCTGGATTCCCAGCACACGTAAAAGCTTCAGAATTTAACTCCCCTCCCTCTTTAATGGCAAGATCAAGAAAACACTTGGCATGTTGAAAAGCCTCCTAAAACACCAGGAGCCCATTTGGAAACATTCGCCAAATCTGCCCATGAGCAAACACGGATTGGCCAGGTGGAACTACGGACAATAAGCTACTCTTTCGACATGACAGCAGTCAAAGCGGCTATAAGGCACAGAGATCACTGGGCTTAGAACCTAACAATCTTCTGCCATTACTGTAATAATAATAATAATAATAATAATAATTACATTACATTACAGGCATTTAGCAGACACTCTTATCCAGAGTGACGTACAACAAATGAAAGTCAGGTACAAGATCAGCAGAGCTTCTAAGCAAGAAAGTTCTAGTGCCTACTGGATAAGTGCCAGAATAACACCTAGTGTAATATACTGTAGAAGTACCAATCAACTAACAGCTAAGAAAAAGCGAGCTAAGCATAAATGAGCGCAAATGCAACTAAAAGGGGAACAAAACCCCAACATCAGCCCCAAAGATATAGTCGTCGCCCCGCAATATCGCGGTTCACCTCTCGCGGCTTCAGTACATCGCATATTTTCAAATTTTGATTCGCGGAATTTTTTGGCTTTCGCGGGACTCTGGAATAAAAAATTTAATTAAAAAAAAATGTTCATTCAAAAATTAAAAGAACATTTAAATCAAAATAAAACAGTATGAACTGTATTTCTTTCGTAGTAAGAAGTGAAAGTGGCTCGTAGCCCACTTCCGCTTCAACTCGTGAACAGGAAGTGACCTCACGGCAGTAAATACG
>JAQMCW010000037.1:11172928-11185814 GCA_030068335.1 Chrysichthys cranchii | reverse complement strand
CATGTCAGTCATGCTGGATGATAATAGGTCGCTTCAGCTTTGATGGACGGTAGCTCCGGCGTATGACAAGTTACGGGAGTGGGACCAAGATATTCTTGTAGCCAAGGAGACCTTTCCAACGGTATATAAGACATCCAGGTACTGCCTAGGGAATCTTGGGAAATTGAGTGCGTAATCGTTGCGTGCTCGGTGCGCTCTCGGTTCGCGCAACGCGAGGTTAAATGTTGCTCGGGGGGGGATTTTCACGCGGCACACCTGACAACCTCGTGCCGTGGCACAACGGTTGAAAAACACTGATTTAGAGGACCCGATTAGCCTAATCCCCTCTGTGCACGTCTTTGGACTGTGGGATGAAATCCATGCGGACATGGGGAGAACATGCAAACTCCACACTGGAAGGTGACCCCGGGGATCGGACGCAGGACCTTCTTGCTGCGAGGCGACAGTGCTAACCACTTAGCCACTGTACCACCCCCACGATTGAAGATATAATACTCAATTCAGTTACATTTACAGGGATTTATGATTAATAGGATTATTTGTGCAGTAATATATTGGCATTATAGTAGACTAGAGATTTGGTTCAGTGCCTGACATCGCCATAATTTATCACGGTATTGGTCTTTTATTTTTCATTTTAATTTTTATTCATTTGTCTCTTGCATTTGTGTTGCATCATGCGACATTTGACAGGAAAAGAAAAAAAAACCCCCACTATTTAATATTAAACAATACACCTTCCTCACTCCATATTTTCTGCCCTTGATTTTTTCTGGGCTTAAAGGCAATTGATTGTGTTTAAAGGTGCTATTACAAAACCAATTTCCAAAACTTCTAGCAGTATGTATTAATCAGCGGCATTAATTACATTCAGGTAACATGTGCCATTCATATCTGTGAATACTGATGTAACTTTTGGACTTAAGTTGCCAGCTTTAAATCCGGCCCTGTCACCATAGATTTCACTCATGGCTATCTTAAATCTGGCCTTTCTTGACTACTGATCACTATGTCTGAGGAACACGGAGCAGGAAATAGTTTATTCAAGTTTGTTCGGAAATTTTCAACAGGAATGTGGAGCATTAGCCAAAATTACAGCTGATTATATTTAATTGAGGAAACTAGAAATCATGCAAATTTACAATTCAAATATGACTCGCTGTGCGGTTGTACTGTGCTATTGTTTGCTTCACCACTCCCACAGGCAACTGTGAGCTTCCTGATCAACAATAGTGTTGCCTGTGTCAGCTGGATTACGCACTCGGAAGGCAACAAAAGAGGCAGTCAGATCAGGCAGTGCCCTTCTGTAGTCCAAAGCCAGAGCAAACTGACCATCAGCATCCCCCCCAAAGTGCATGACACAGTGACCTTTCCACATTAACACTGCAAAACTGAGTGCTTGACCCACAACAATACTGCATGTTCAGACTGATTTCACACAACACACTCCTTTCACAGCACACGCAACGAACGTACACAGATATATGGCTATTCAAAATACATTTACAGAGCTAAAACGTAAACTGGCTGTTTCTTTAAGCAGTTCCAGAGAGGTCATGCTTCTGGTTTTGCATGTGATCTATTTAAACAAAAACATACACCACCGATATTATCTACAAATGTTAATGCACCATTGAGCATGTACTCCTAGCCATGCGAGAGGCAGTGCGGGTTGACTACATTTTACCTGGTGGAGTGCAGTTCCTCACATGCCTCAGCTCCTCAGATTCATTGGTGAAGTGTTGCAGAAGCCTGCGGCTCTCCCATGTCTCACTGACCTCAGAAGACGCGCTGGACATGCCGTAACCTGTAAAACGGAGATAACACTCATCAGATCAGATTGTGTTATAAGGTTACAGTGCAAATGTATGAGGACACCTGAGAATCACACCCGTAGGATGTCTTGGCATGTTGCAATCTTACAATTTACCTTCACTGGAACTACAGGCCTCGGACCTGTCCCAGCACGACAGTGCTTCTGTGCCCAAACTGAGGACTATGAAGACATGGTTTGCCAAAGCAGGAACAGAAGAACTCAAGTGGCCTGCACAGAGTCCTGATCTCAGCCCCACTGAATACCTTTGAGATGAACTGGAACGCTGACTGCAACCCAGGCCTCCTCACCCAACATTACTGTCTGACATCACTAATGCTCTTAAAGCTGATTGGGCAAATCCCTACAGGCATGTTCCAAAAATCTAGTGGAAAGCCTTCTCAGAGGAGTGGAAGCTAAGGGAGAATAGATCGGGAACAGGATCTTCAAAAATCACATATTTTAAAGCTTTTGTCATATAGTGTACTTCAGTTGTTAAGGCGTTGGGCAAACTATCAAATGATGTTACTGATCCTTGTTTGGAAAAGTCTTTGTGAATATGTCATAGCAGAGCTCTTCAGCTTGTTAAAATGATGTGCACAATATGAATGGCTGTTAATATCAGAGTTCTCACTGTAAACCATGTAGCCTTTTGGGGGGGGGATACACGACAGTCATGATTACGTTCCAGTGTCTTAAGTTCAACATCGTACTTTTAGAAAGAAAGTGAAGCATAACTGACACACTCGTTCTATTCAGGAAAGCTGTCGTCATATCTCTTCGTGGATACTGATGATCCATCTGGTACCTTATGCGACACTGATCACCCACCTAGAGCTCCTAGAATGTATAGTCATGCACAGAGCGAGCTGCAAAATGTTACACAGTGTGACAATCTCACAGGCGTAGAAGCTCCATGCGTTACTCGGGAAGAGTGCAGCGCGCCACCTTAATAGACAACATGCTGCTGTGGAATATTCATGAAGCCCGTCTGTTCCACCGAGCAGAAAGCCTTCCTGCAGCAAGGCCAGGATCTAGCACTATATTAATGCATAATTCTGCATGTACCCTCAAAAATTTCTCAATCCAGTCCTCGGAAGTGAATCGCTCAGAGAAACTGCTGACTTACAGCTCTTTGGGGTAAAGACAAAAAAAAAATCTATAACACATGACTCGAGATAAACAAAGTGCTGTTCTAAACATTAAACAGCATCACTGCGTCAAAAGCACCGCGAACTAACACAATCATTTGAATGCACTGACTGTTTTATTTAGTTTTCCTCGCAGATTGGATTGCAATATCAGAGACCCTGATGTTCACCCATGTACCTAAGTTACAAAAATGCTGCGTACTGCATAATTGGCAAGTTGGGGCAATCCTGAGAGAGGCTGTTTATTAATTCATGACACCCGGAGGATTTCCGATATCAAGAGAGTCATATGAAGTGAGGACAGCTATGATAGCTACAGTAAATTTGATCCCATTTTCGTCTGACACAAAAGGGACAGTAGAGATTATTTTCAGAAGGAGTGAAGTCCAGTGAAGTGGAGCCGAGGGCATGACACAGGCCTACAGCATCCCTTCCTTCTCTCTCTCCTCTATATCATTCTGCTTTTCTGTTTCATTCCATCACTCACTCGCATGCCAAAGCACATCAGCACAACTTCCTGGTTAAACTGCATAAAGAGCACTGCACTGTGGCCTCCATGAACAGAGTCATGTTTAAAGGGTTTCGAGTCGTGAACAGGGTATTGCTCTGTTTAAACACACAGCTCTCTGTTGTGGAGCTCTCGAAGACATTGTGCTGCACTACATTGTACCATGGTCCTTGTACATGTAATACATGTAATACTGTATTACAGTGGACCCTCAGCTCACAAATGCACTGGATTGCAAAAATAAATAAATAAATACTCGCCGTACGAACTAAATTCCGACCGACGATGAAATCCTCGACTGATACACAAGAAGCCAACCCACGCTTCGTGGCAGAAACCTTAACTTATGGTCAAGCACTTGTGGTGTGAACCTGTTGAACGCATTTTTTCGTTGTGTTTCTCTGCATTTTTGTTCTATAAGCCTTCATTATGGGTCCCAAGAAAGTGGAAATGGAAGTGAAAGTAAGAATCCTAAGCATATAACAGTTGAAATAAAGAAATAATCCCATAACATGAGAACCGCCACGATATCCCTCCTCCTCCCTCCACCTACGCCTATAACTATGTATCCACTGCAAAGGTAGCGTGCATTAAAATCATCTGTTTATTTTCATTTAGTTTTATTATTTATGTGTTATTTTAATTTGATTCTATGTTTTATTGCCACACATAAACCCATGATACACTTTAAAAACATGTTTTTGAGGCCTGAAACACATTAACTGTACTTACATTCATTTCAGTGGGAAAAATTGATTTGGGTCGCAAAACAAATCGGGTCACGAACAGAGTCTCGGAACGAATTAAGTTTGTGAGCCGAGGGTCCACTGTATATTTATTGAATTAGATGATGCATGAAAAATCTTGGTCAATTGGCAGACTGTGTGATAACAGTTATGTTCATATATATTGCAAGTCTCTCGCAATCGTCATATGATGCACAAACATGATGCAGTTCTGTTATCAGTGACGTTTTAGCAGCACTCATATTTTGGTTCAAAAATGTATTTTTTTTTTGCCAGCCAGCAAAAAAAAAAAAAAAAATTAATTTAATAATAATTTTAAATACATTGATGCAACGGTTTCTTTGATCTCTTTTATATTGTGTTTTGATTATTATGTGTACCATCCAATCCCTTCTGACAGCTGAGAGGCGGGGTACACCCTGGGCAGGTTGGAAACCTATCACAGGGCTTACACAGAGATACACAACCATTCACACACACCATGACCTAATCTGCATGTCTTTGGACTGTGGGAGGAAACCACAGCACACGAAGGAAATCCACACAGGAAGACAGTGAGCATGCAAACTCCACACGAGGCCCCAGTCGGCTGGTAGGATCAAACCTGGAATCTTCTGGCTGTGAGGTGGCAGTGCTATTGATTTTTAATTTTTACTCTTTTGTATTTTTTTCTCCTTTTCAGTCTCACCTTTTTCATTTTTAATTTAGACTTCAATTTAATTTTGTACATATTACATAATATATTTTTTTCATATCGCCACCGCTTACTCACTACCAAGCAATTTTTACAGTTTTCATAATTTAGGATGCAAAAACAACTACTGTGCCAAAAATGGCACAGCCTTTTAAAAGCCGCTACCCTCACTTTAATGCATAATTCACTCAGGACACAAGTACAATGCTGAGTAACCACAGGGACCTGAGAGAATCAGTGATGACATAACATTAAGATGAGCACAGCACAGCACACCACACACACACACACACACACACACACACACACACACACACACACACACACACACACACACACAAACACATATTTGTACTTCTGTCTTTGTGAGGACACTCACTGACATTCCCTGCACCATCACAACTAAATGCCTAACCTGAAACCTTAGTCTAACCCTGACCTAAACCTAATTATAACCTGCACCCTAAGACCAAGTCTTAACCCTTAACCCTTGAAAACCCAGATCATCAATAAGGGTGGACTAAAAGTTAGAGTCAAATGTGACCCTAGGGGTGCTACAGGGTTAAGCAATATTTTGAATAAGTGTTACGAGGTCTTTAATATGTACCAAATACTAGTACACACACCATGATGCCTATCAGCTCAGATGCAATCCTAAAGAGAAGAGTGAGCAATAAAGCAGAAGCATGTATTTTTGCATGTATGATAAATAGTTACCTAGTTACACCAGGAAAGGGGGGAAAATTATTAGAGGTATGCTACCAGTCAAAAGGGTTTGCACACCCTAAGACTTTTGACATTTTCAATGTTCCTTAATTTTTTTTTACCGAAAAAAATTTTAGACACTCAGTGTTCTTTGCTAGCAAATAATAAATGCACATTCACTGTTTGAGTGCCTCTTTATTAGCAAACTCATATGTTTGATTCATCGGTAGCAGCAAAGCAAATTTGAGGCCTTCTTTCTACAACAGACATTAAATACTCCTCAATAAGTTCATCCCAACACTTCTGGAGCACAGGATCTTTTCAAAGGTGTGTTCTTTTCACACTTCTGTTCACACGTGTGATGCATTACTTGGCTGCTTCGCCTTTAGCTTTCTGTCCAGTTCATCCCTTTATCTATCCCAACCTCTATCACGTTCAGGTCAGGTGACTGTGATGGCCAGGCCACGAGTTTGACAAGTTCTGGAGTTGACACTATCTGGAGGTGTGTTTGGGGACAATGTCCTGTACCAT
Organism: Chrysichthys cranchii; assembly: GCA_030068335.1. Taxonomy (NCBI): domain Eukaryota; kingdom Metazoa; phylum Chordata; class Actinopteri; order Siluriformes; family Claroteidae; genus Chrysichthys; species Chrysichthys cranchii. The sequence continues at coordinate 11,179,666 of JAQMCW010000037.1, read as the reverse complement.
ACATCTGAAGTAAATGAAACGAATTGAAAAGTAGTAAAAACCTGTAGTGTGCAAAAACTTTTGACTGATAGTTTACGTGAATGTCTTTAAACACACTGTTAATGCACAAAGCTCAGCTTGGTCTTATGCTCATATAAAATATAAACATATTTTTAAATAAAGATTTACAAATGATAAGTCTACTGAACATTCCGAATAAACTGTGCATTAAGCTTAGGTTTTTGTGTATTGATATATATGTATCCTGGCATCCTATCAAGGAAGTACAGGTGCTTCCCGACTTCGAAGTTATGATGACGATTGCGATGCACATAAAATTGTAAAATATTTAGAAAATATATAAAATTCACAGGAATGCATCACTGACAGTCCAGCATAACAGTGTATGACATATGCTGACTTTCGGATGGCACCCGCAAGTACACAGACGATTCCCGGATCACTCGCCTCGCGCGATACCTCACTCTCTCCTGCAACTCACGGTAATTACCTTGCGTAGCGGTGTACTGTACAGTGCAATACCGTGGGTTTTTTTGTGTGTGCTTCAAAAGCTAAATTTTAATTCAAAAGCATGTCTTCTACAAGAAAAGACTCCTAGGTGAGCTAGGTTAAGCTAGGCTAAGCTGGGCTAAACTGGGCTAAGATAGGCTGAGATACCTAAGGTAGGCTAAGTGGTTCAACGCAGTGGGTCGACATACGATATTTTCAACTTACGATGGGTGTGGTGTAACGCATCTCCATCGTGACTTGAGGACTACCTGTATTCCTATCTAATATATGCTCCGGATGCACTGCAACCCTGAGCAGGTAAAAGCAGTTACTAAAGAGGAATGAACGTTGAATTAGAATTCAATCAAGACATCCCTAGAGATTCCCACCTAAGGCACACCTAGTTTTTCATAACTAAAATACAGTTCTGCCTTACAAACTACTCGATCTGTCTGTTGTGTTATGACGGTTGGATGCCTACCTACTTAACAGCATTCACTTAGGTGGCCATAAAGACTTTCTGCTGACAAACATCAGCAGACAACTAAGCAGATGCCATTATATGCAAATCCAGGGAAAAGAATTCGCCAGTAAATAGTTTCAAAATGGTTTTCTGTACATCTTCCGTACAGTCTAATTCTTCTCGCTTGTGTAACGCTGACGTACACTGCACTGCAGTGCCGTAATAGATATATGTATTTCCTTTTTAAAGCAGGCATGGTTTAGTTCCTCTGTCATTAACACAGATTAGAATACTTTGCTCTCATGGCCGAAAACTGAGGATTGATGAAAACCCCCACGTTACATAAAACACAATTACATAAAATGTTTATTTTCTCATCGTTTTACATTTGTGTTTTATGGCATTTGTTTTATCCTCTGAGATGTTTGCTTTATGACGTACAACGAACACATGGTGTGTGTAATTATACAAGCAGGCATAACCAAACATTTTTCGAATGGGTCGACCCTCAGCATAAGCGCTACACACTGTAAATACTCAGAGGGAGAATATCGAATAGCATACGAGATTACACGAGATGACTGGTGAGACAGTACAGGAAAAATAGCCTAGTCCTGAGAAAAGCCCCAAATGTCCATCTGCATTTTCAAATAATTTTGTAAAGAACAGACATGACTAAGACAGGTTATGTAACTTTGCGCTCGTCGCACAACAGCAGGTCTTCTTGTGTGGAGGCAGTTGCTTTGTCTAAACCGTCTTTGCTGTTTGCATCCAAAACATTTCTGGGGAAAAATATGATTGCAGCAAGATGTTTTCCCTAAACTATTTATACCACAGCGCTGCAGAATTCTCCAATCTGATTGGTCAGTCTGAAAGGTGCTGATTAATTTTCTATAACAGTACGGCTCTGATGCTTGTGCCAGCTGTAATTCAAATGACAGATTAATGTACTTGTATTAAAATGTTAGCGTTTCTCTAGCAACACTTCATTCACAGGGACTTGGATGGTAGAGACTCACATAGCAGACTTTGCTTTCTCTTAGGAGATGGTAAACATTTATGAAAGACAACTTTGGTCAGTATCAGCACTTCAAGGTAAAGCTATTCTTTTCTTAAGTTTTTCTCTACAGGAAAAGTATTCAGACAAGTGACATGCTATAAACAAGCGGAAGAAAGACCGTATATATCTGTACAATGTAAGGCATACCCAAAGGATTTACTGATATTAAATACAAGTATAAAATGATTAGAAAATATATATGATGAGGCATTTTTTAATAATACAAAATGTAATCATTGTCAATTCCTGGTATAAGAGGACTAAAACACTTTAGAGCATGTTGCTATAGGAAAATACCAGCTTCGGGTTGGTAACACATAACACCACGCCATCATTAATTATTTTCCTATAACAGCACTCCCCAAAAGCATTTTATTCCTCACTTAGTCCGTTTATATTCTTATTACATCTTATTACAGCTCTTATCAGTAAGACCCTTTGAAGCCCACCGGCTGTTTAGCATGCCACATACATCTTCATGAGACCCCAGGACGTCACATTTTCTCCAAAGTGCACTGCGTGTTTATCCTTGTAAGATCCTCTGGGACCACTGGGTATTACACTTTTGCCAAACTTCCTCCTGTTTGAAGAAAATGATCAACTTCAGTAGTTAGAGATATTACAAGGCACACAACGTTAACGTTTGGGTCTCGGGAGGCTCCTTCTCTGTTTTAGCCAAATTGCATCATCAAACATCTATAAACTCTATAAAAACAAAACAAAACAAAACAAACAAAAAAAACCATCCAGATAATGCTACACTCTATTCGCTTTCTTCAACAATGTTCATGTGTTCGCTGGATCTTGATGTCCATTTGTATTTCCTACAATGACAATAAGACCAATTAATCAAGATTTTACACTTTAGGGCCGAAAGTTTGTGGACACCTGACTGTCACACCCATTTATGGATCTTTCCCACTGTTGCAAGATACATATAAGCCCAAAGTTATGCAGAAAGTCTTTGATTTTCCTTCACTGGAACGAAATTGTCAATCCCAAACCTGGTCCAGCACAACAATACCCCCATGCACAAAGCGAGTTTCATGAACACATAGTTATCCAATGTTGTGAGGAACTCATGTCCCGCACAGAGCCCTGACCTTAACCCCACTGAATAGCTTTGGGATGAACTGGAGCGGTGACTGCGCCCCCAGGCCTTGTCGCACAACATGACTAATATTCTTGTGTCTGAATGGGCAAATCCCCACAGCTGTGTTCTTACATCTATTAATCTAAGCCTTCCCAGAAGAGAGGAAGTTATTATAACAGCAATGAGGAACTATCGCTAGAATGGGATGTTCAAAACGCACATATGGGTGTGATGGTCTGGTGTCCACAAACCTTTGGGCATATAGTCAAGTGATTATGTTCAGTACATGATCTGAACAGCAAGGCTGCCCCAAATACCAGCTGCAGTGGGAAGAACGCAATCTCATGTATTTGGCTGGCCGTGCACACCAGACCCCATACTGTCAATGTGAAGATAAATTTATCCCTGCAGCCGTCCACCCTGCCAAAATGTAATTACCTAGTTTATCTTCATTAGCTATGCAGGTGAGATGCTGAATGTGGGACAGAACTAGTTGGAACTAGGAAAAGTTAGGAAAATGTTAAACACACCTGTAGCTGAGGATTCGAAACGTCTCATGTGCCTTGTCCTCAAATTTTCATTCATTTCATTTCCTTATAAATCAGATGAACCAAAGTAACAAAGAATTTAGTATCTGGCTCAGCCAGAATGCATGCCAGCTAATAATCCTCCTGTTTGGTCAATCCCTAGAGAACACATCAGAAAAAAGAAAAAAAAAAAATCAATACTGTTATATTTACAGGCAGTGATTGGGTATCAGTAATGGGTCGTTTAAGGATGTGACAGGCCATTAGCAGGCTCATTAGAGACTGGTGCTAGTGACACTCCTGCTGTGTGTGTGTGTCTGCTAGCATCCAGATCGAGCAGGAGGAGTGCTTCATCTTCACCATAATGTCGCTCCTTCAAAAGGTTGGAGGAGAAGGCTTTGAGGTTGGGGGTTGCCCAGCAGGAGTGGAGGTTTCTGGGACGTCACTCTGTGGAGCGCAGCCCCTCCCTCCAGCCGGAGATTCCACAGTGCACGCAGAAGTGCACAATGTACAATGAGCTGGAGTGGGAGTTGGGAGTCAGTTTAGTTTCTGACACGCAGAGAGAAATAATGATGAATTCTTCACCGCTATAAATACTTGAACACACAGATTTCCAAAAAACATACTCTGCTGCACTTACAAAGTTAGAGGCTTGATACAGACTGAATCAGACTCTCTTTAATATGTGAGAATGACAGATTTCACTCCAAGCTGTCTGCTCTGAAACAGATCATCTGGAAAGCGCCACGAATGGAGTATATCATAGCTTATTTTGTGTACGGTTATCCATGCAAATTTACTTCGCCTATATGTTAGTTTACTTCAGCTCCATGGGTTCCGTGTTTTCTCAGCTTACATCAGATCCACTTCTGTTTGTGTAGCTTTCAGTCAGTGGCAAACATTATTACTGTTTATCTTACCACCATATTTAAGGGAATTTTGCAAGACGTGACTGCTGAGAGAAAGGGAGATAGACTGATAGTCAATGGGAGTGGTGATACATCATTCAAAAGTCTTAATAACCTTAAAAACAAAGGCTCTAGTCCAAACGGGTATAAAACTTAACACATGCAACCATTTCTCCCAAATTGAAAGTATCGTCTTCTTTTGTTTTACTGCAAAATGTGACCAAATATTTCAGCTTCACCCAGATGTTTTCCATTGAGTGAGCGCTGCTTGTTGTGTGGCATTGAAACATGATTACATTTGGCTTCCTCTGTGTTGATTCCTGTTTTTTGCTACATCACTTACACGTTTTTTGAACCTTGCTTTGCATGTTTAATGTTGTGTGCAGTAGGCTCTTTTCCAGCAACTCCACACACATTTACAAAGAAAGATGCCAGAAATGGTTCTTCAGAGTGACACCCTTAGACGAAATAGATTTGGCTCTTATAAGCACCATTTTAGCTTTCCGAAAGAGCGTTTCGGCCCATGATTCTTTAACGATTTTTATTGTTGTTGCCAAAAACACTGAGTAATCATTCTCCAGCATAAATATCCTTCCATACGGTGTCAATATTTATGATGGGCAAAGTCTTTTTTTTTAGCTCTCTGAAGAATAACGAAAATGACGGCGAAATCTTTGTTCATTATGCTCTGATGAGGAAAGACGAAATAGACAGTGCTCTTCAGCTTCGCTTACGTCAAAGAAAAGTTTTACAGCAAGGAGGAAATATCCTTCAGCAATATTTTTTTACCTTAATAATATATTCATAAAATATTACCTTCCCTGTTTAACATTCCCGACCATTGTTGGAATGCGAGGGAATCTAGCTGGCTAGGCGGGCTCATTGTGTCACTTGCACGAGATTCACAACACAATGCTCCTGGACTCGAACGGGTATATGAGTCAGGACACACACATACACACACACGCGTCGCTGGGCTGATCGAAGTAACATCTGTATATGAAAATGTACAGTTTAAAAAACGCCGTCTTTAGTTGATAACCAGCAAAACATAAGCTAACTCCAAATAACACCAACAGTCACCTCTCAATCAATCAATCAATCAATCAAATAAATAAATAAATAATAATAAAAACCTGCCGGCACTCCCCATCACATAATAGACCATCCTGAAGCTACAGGACCCATTTTACAACAAGTATCATGAAACTGTCAGAGAAATGTATGCCTAAAGCATTGACTAAAATTCCACCTTGATTTAAAAAAAAACCCACACAAAAATAAGAGACTAAAATGCAACTCCAATTTTAAGTATGCAAAAAAAATTGTCAGAATTGACACTGCTCGTGACAACAGTTATCTTTTAATGCTTGTCAACCGTTTATGATTAGCTTATGGCTCTAAGACAATTTGAAATGTATATATTTTTAGTTCACAGTGGTGCTTCATGTTACCTTGTTTGACTAGCGACACGGACAAATTTGAATTAAGTTTAGAGAACAAATGCTGACTTCACTTTATTCATTGTTAAAGTCTGTTTTTCAACATTTTTTTTAAGTTCTCAAATCAGACAAGTGGTAAAAAAAATAAACTAATAAAATGTATGGAAGTTTGTGAAAACGCCCCTTTCTTGTAAATGTCTCTACCTTTGTAGCCAGTCTCTAGTCCCAAGAGCTGCCTTCGGCCAAATAATTTACATAAATTCAGTGAATGGATAGGCATTTGGACCAAAGTCCGCCATTTCAAATCCAAAAACCATACCGCAGAGAGCCATTCTTCGCGTTCTCACGTTGCTGGAATATTTGCAGCAGCAAAGAGAAACATGACCTGTGGTTATAGGAAAACTGCTGCCCCAAGCCATGAGCATCAAGTGTGTCCTTCATCAAGCTGGCAGGCTACATTACACAACACTTCTAACTATTAAAATAGTCGATGACAGCCTTTCATAATCAGATGGTGTGGCGGCGCGGGGGTGGCCGAGCGCCGCCTAGTGGCGAGAAAGCGGAAGCAGAGAGGTAAAGCGGTAAGTGGCAACACCTGGTATGAATTAACCTGTGTCTTTTTATTCTCTGCAGTAAGCGGCCAGGGGAGACGCCCTGAGAGCAGGAATGCTGTTGGTGCCTCGTTAAGTGTTTGAGCTGAAAAGCCGACAAAATAAACTCCCCTTACCTTCTACCCCTTGTCTGAAAGTTTGTCCG
>JAQMCW010000037.1:11098798-11110226 GCA_030068335.1 Chrysichthys cranchii | reverse complement strand
ACAGTATCGCTTCACAACGACCACAGCTCAACCGATGCTTGTAAGCAACTAGTAGCACGCACGCCACCGCCACCTAGTGGATAATTGCTGAACTACTGGACTCAGTTTGCAACACCCGGGATTTTTAAATTTTCGTACTGGACATTTTGTCCGTTGCATCTGATATCCGTTAATGCGGTGTCCATAGATGAGAGGATCGACAGTATACTGATGCATTCCACATCTCATTTTAATAAGCATTTTCTAGATGTCTTTTAGCACTGTACAGTGTGTACAATAATGAACACACTGTGTATTTGCTGTATATGTGCAAGCTGAAGGTTTTTCATTTGCTCTGTTTCAGCTCAAACTCACCCACACACAACTCTCTACAAAACCTTTGTGTTTGTATGCATGTGCATGCGTGTGTATGTGTATATGTATATATATATATACAGTACACATATACAGTACATGCACATTACTATGTGTTTTTTGAATCTTATAAAATAAAGAGTGATATTCTTTAATATCTTATGAAGAGACCACATCCATGGATACACGACAAACAATAGTTGTTCTTATTAAACTCAGGTGTGGCGTATAGGAACCTTTGCAAAACCTGCCCAGTGGCCCTGAGGTCCTAATGCACAGTGCATAGCTCAGCTGGATGGACCAGTCAGCTCCTCCATCCGCCACACTCTTTTCTGAGGACAGAGGCATTTGGCTGAAGGAAATTGAGGAGCAGAGCCAGGTTATTGCCAAGGCAATTAAAATAAATGAAATTTGTATGCAGATGAGAGCTGCGTTGGACCGAGGGAACAAGCACAAGATAGAGCAGTTGTCACTGTGGCAGGATGAAGTACACAGGAGGCTATCTGCATTTCTTTATGAATTCCCATCAACCTAAACAGTTTATCCTATATTATCATCAGTGTGCATGACTTTGGCTTCATCGTACGCAGGCTGAATTTCAAATACGGCAGTCTCCCAAATGATCCCCCTTTACTTTATGTTCATAAATGATTCAAAGCATCAGAAATCTGCAGCAATTACAGTGTAGTTAAGATAGTTATAGGAGCACAAACATCTTTCGGAAGCAATGAGATCGAATGACTGTGAAAGTCTGTATTATATCCTTCACTGTCCCAGAGCTTGGAGTTTCCGCTCCATTCTGTCTGGCTGCCTCTGCAATGCGTCGTGTTTTTTATAGGCTTGTTAGGACTGTGTATATGTAGTACAAAGGTGGTAAGATATTAGTAAGTTATAAGCGGTGGTGCCAGCAGTTAAACAAAAATCCTGGCAGGCAGATGGAACAGCTCCATGCTAATAGCATTACTGATAACACATGTATTGGTTAAACTGATAATTTAATTGCAGTCTGCAGAAAGGTTTGAATTTAAGGAACCAGCTCAGCGTTCAACCTTAAGCTTCATATAATTGTAATAAAATTAGCATAAGTGCATGTCTGCTGTATAGTCTGGTCTGTGCCCATATTATACTGCACAAAACAGAACACTGTCTAGCACTGCAGAGAAAGACTTTTACCTCTGAATTATTTGAGGAATAAGAAAAATTACACTTTAGCGAAAAATTGTACTCAACTGAAAGCATGGATAATGAGTCAAAAATCTTAGTTAAAAATTAGTATGGAGGTGAAAATTTAAAGAAAATTGCTCATTTCAAGTGGGCCTGAATATTAAAAATGTATTTGAGTATTTAAACTTGATAAACGCTATTTCTTTTTACAGGCAACCACGCTGTTTTGCCTGAACACATCATTAAATCTCTGTAGATTTGCTGGTGATTACACATCAGTGTAATCTGTTGTTATGCTTTTTTGACCAAAAGTATATTTTTTTGAATGTCCAGTGACACTTTCACATCAACGATGAATATGTGCGTACCAAAAAGTGACGTTTACTTTTGTCACAACAGATTTTTTTATTAACATTTCACCCACAAAAGGAATGCATTCATTTACCAAGTAAAATTTGACTTTCTGCCTAGCAAATTATGCTAGCTAATGCTAGCTACTTTTCCGCCCTTGCTTATTTTTATCTGTTTATTTATAGATTTGTACATCTGAGCATCAGTACAATATATAAATCCTGTATTTCACAAACTCTGCACATACTCTGTACTGGGTTTTTATCTCTTATGCAGTACAGTGGTACCCCGCATAACGAACGCAATCTGTTCCAGCAACGCGTTCGTTATGCGGGAGTTTGTCGTGCGAAATGTAATTTCCCATAGACTCCTATGGGAAATCGTGTAATCCGTTCCAGGTTGCTGCGAAAAATCGAGAAAATTCCTAAAAAGTGAAGACACAGGACTATTAATGAGGGGAAAAACTAGTAAAACACTCACCAAAGCAGGGAATGATGTTAGGTGTTGATGAGGTGAGATGGAGGTGGGATGAGGAGGACACACACACATACACTATGTACACACATGCACACACTATGAACAAGTCTCATTTTCAGACCAGTTTTAATTGTCAGAATCAGAGCTGGAATTTTCCATTTCCAGGCGCACCAGTGGGTGCAGACGAGCTGGAATGCACTGACCTTGAGTGGAAGAACTGTCCTGTCCTTGTGTGTAAACACACAGACACCAAAAACACATCACAAACAACACAACATGATGCTTTGTCTTCATCTGAGACACATCTGGCCGGATTTAGCCATTGCTTTAACGTAAAACTCGATTTTTCATGTGCGACGTGCGGTTCGTTGTGCGACGTGCGTTCGTTCTGTGAGTCACGCGCGCGTTCGCGGTGGCGTTTGTTATGCAGAACGTTCATTCTGTAGGCCGTTCGTTAAGCGGGGTACCACTGTACTGGGTTTTTAACCCTACTGGGTTTTCTCTGTCTGGGTTGAAATTTCATTTCAGTTCATAACAGCTTTCTACCCCGGTCAGGATAAAGTACATATTCGTTGTATTTTAGTTGCACAATCACTGTGATTTTGCATGTGCAGAATGCACTTTTGAAAATGCTTGATCAAAGAGGAAAATCAAGAGATAAATCTGGCCTTTTGTATAAAGGAGTTAACATGGTCACTGTCACAAATTTGTTTACATTTAAATAGGGACCTAGGAATACCGAACATTAAATATTAAACATTAAATCTCCTTTCTTTTTCTTTCTTTTAAATATTTCAACATTCTAAAACCTTCGGTTTGTTTCCAATTTTAAATGGAAATAAATCCCAGATTTTCAGTGTGGTTCCAGTAAAAATAAAAAAAAAAGAAAAAGAAAGAAAGAAAATGTCAGGCGTGACTGCTACTTGCGAAATAGCATCTCCATTATTTTAAAAGACAACAGTCTTGCCTTTTTGCCTCTGTTCTCACAAGAGCAAGGTTTTAGAATTCACAAATTCATATATGTCAAAATAAAGTCAACATAAAAGCAAAGACCCCACCACCAGAAACAGAGGCATCATTCATGTCATTTGTCCGTTCCTCTTTCACTGATTTGGCTTTTTTGCTGGGTGATTTGTTTTTTCAGCTTTGGTCTGACCGCCGCTTTTTTTTTTAGCTGAAAAAGCAGGAACGCATGGTTTTGGTGCATCCTGTAAGCATGTTAGACTACGTGTCCTCAAACTTATATGGCCTCTATTTCTCATTTTCTTTCTCTGTAATTTATGTGTGCACCTCTTCCACACCACCACAGTACTACTACCTAATACACCCCCCCCACACACACACACACGCACGCTTCATGCTTACACTTCACAATTATCTGCAGAGTGTAGTACCCTTCCATATTGATGAACACATTTGTAACCCAGCTTTTCTCATCAGGTTAGACCAGCTGAGAGTCCTCAAGGGTCGATTTTCCCCTCACAAAACCCCTCAGCATCTATTGTAAAGTGGCATCCACTTCAGTTAGAGTAGCCATGTCATTCGAGCAGTAACAGGAAATGACTTTTATTGTACATCCCATTGCTTATGTGGTTCAGGGCTGCTCATGCGTTTGCTTTAGGAATGTGTGCTTTGCACTGAGTGAGGTAAAGAACTATTATTTACTTTCTTCATGACTTTCTGTTCATCATGATATCCCATCTTTGAAATGTGGTGGACTATTTTGAAAAAAAAAAGGGGGGGGGGTGTTTGATCAGATGCTGCTGTGATAGAGTAGAAAAAGGCTGTAGGTGCTGGATCTGGAAGCTGGGTCAGTCACACCGCAATCCTCCCTCTAACTGTGTATGTGCATGTTTCTTGATCCTGTTTTTAGGACTAGCTGAGAGTAATAACACTCCCAGCAACAGCAAAAAACATCTCCCATGTTTTTCAGGTTTTTCAGGCAATTTCAGGTGAAAAAATACCACCGGAGTACTTCATTTTGACGGATAAAGCTCGTCATGAGGAAGTCTCTGAGCAGAGACTCAACCACGAACTACAAATCATTAGAGTTTACAGAAAATGCTCTCGGTTTGATCGTCCGATTTTTGATTTGGCATTTTAAATCCCTTAATTGCTCTGAATTATTTGTATCCTGTAGTAGGTTCTACTGAAATATCTCAAACAGAATGAAAAAAAAAAATATGTTGCCATATTAAAGGGAAGTAAATAGGTACTCCTTCACTTTTATTGGAGAAAGTTTCTAGGTTTGTGGACGGAAACACATTAAGTGAGGCATCATGGGAGGATGGTGGTACAGACAGGTTATTGGGAGGCCTTAGTTTCAGTTTTTTCTCCTTCGTAGGCAGGGCGCTAAGTACTCTACAGAGAGCGGTTGGGCATTTCTTCTAGTCTTGGCCTGTAAAGTAGGCCAACAGCTGCTTCTCCTCCCCATTAGCATTTTCACTTTGAAGCCAAATGCCCCCTGTTATTTTGCTGAAGATATTTAATACATTAATATGCATGCATGCATTTAACCTGTTGTTGCACCGTTGCCGTTGCTGCTGGAGTGCTTGTTAACCAAAAACAACAACAACGACAACAACGAAACAAGAAAAAAAAGAAAGAAATCTATTATGTTTGGAGCTATTCCGTTGGGTGGTTTTATATAATAATTTCTAATAAAAGCTTTCAATGTCAGCAGGAGGTGTGCAAAAGCCTTTGTGGGATAACAGATGTGTTCATTCCTTTTTTTTGTTCGTTGCCCCCCCACCAAAAAAAAGCCCTGTGATCTCTTCTGACCATGTTGTATAATGACGTGCGTGTTTTTCAGTTTATCAGTCTGTATGTGTGTTTGCTCTTTGATGTAGTGGATATATTGTGTTGCCATTGAGAGAGGGTCTGCCTTTCTTCTTTTCTTTCCTCCATTAAAATAATAATAATAATAATAATAATAATAATAATAATAATAATAATAATCATCATCATAATCATTATCATTATCATCATCATCATCATCATCATCATTTATTTAAAGACAACAAGCTACAAGACCTGGTCTAAGCTAAACAGGCATTTTAGACATCTTCCACTCTACTCTGCCTTGCCTCTATGTCTTAATGTGTGTTCCAATCATGTTGGGTAGGATGGGAAAAATTTCTTTTATTCTGTATCTGTAGTATTTGTCTGATGTTAGCTAGCGTTAGCAAATCATTCGCATGAAACCTTCCCGATTTGATTTGTAATAGAACTGAAACCAGTTTGATCAGTTCCCAATTCACACGTTTACTAAGCCTGGCTAAATAACATTAGCTGAAATAATTGGCGAGGGTTAGCTGATAGCATGGCTTTCTTGAAGGAAGAAAGATCTGACCCACAGGAGTCCATGAGAATAAGTAACAATGTTTTATGTTCCTGCTTGGTTACTTGGCACTCCCACAAGAATAGTCATGCTTTTTCAGTCACCTTGCCCTGTGGGAAGGCTCAAGATAGAGTTCTGCACAGCTAGAAACGCTTATGTGTTTGTTTATTGAGTGAGCCAGTGGATGCCCTTGTGAAGGTCAGCAGGAAAGCCCTCTACTGTCTCTGATGAGAACAGGAGGAGTCTGGAGCACCTGGAGAGAACAGGACAGATTATAGTAACAGAGTCTTCTCATTATAGAGAATGTAGACAGCAAGGTGGAATAAAAAGGTTACGATCTGGACTCAAACATTGTAACACACTCAGCTCAGAGCACACACTCCCAAAGTTGATTAAAGACTACTAGTGTTCAGTTTCCATCTGGCAAAACAGGCTTGTTCTATCTCAGTCTTACATGCTAATGAATAATCTATTGCTCTACTGCTCAATATCTGACAGAACATGCTGCTACATATGTCAATACCCTGGTGTGCATGTGGGTGGGTGTGAAGATTTCTGAGAAACTTCAGAATAAGTTCAGAATAAGGCACACTCACTGTGAGATCAGGGGTGTTTCATTAGAGCTAACAACACATGTAGCACCTACTGCAGGCAGGCCCACAAGTAAACACCATTATATATCTCCACATGCTTAACTTGACCTCTGTGACCTCTCACATTCTGCTGCTAACAGGAAAGATATGAAGTTACGAGAGCCAGGAGTCTAAGGCTATATCCAGACTAATACGTTTTAGTTTTAAAATGCATCACTTTTGCTACATTTACGCCTGGCGTGCACACTAATCCAGAGTTTCAGAGCTGTGGAAATGGAATGTTTTGGAAACATGGCCCCGTTTTAGTCTGAAAATATTTGAGTGTGGATGGCTAAAAAAGTAGAGTTTTGAATATGATGACGTAGACACCCACATTCGCTCCTGATTGTGTTTTATCAGTCACGACATATCATTCCCAGATTTGTCACGTGACCCTATTCAGAAGAAAAATAAACAGCAACCAGCAGTGAATGCAGCATGGATAATGAATTACAAACATTGCTGACCTTGTCGTCCTTGCTATCAGCTGTTGTGCAGTACATTTCGCATTTTATAAACTCTATAACTGCGCACAACCGTAGGAGCCAAGCTATTATCTGCAACTGCATCTGCAACTAAGCAACCAACTGCAAAGTCGACAAGCTGCTTCCTGTTTATAGCAGCATGCATAGGCCCGGAGCGTGTGAATGGTCATGTGATATGCATTTTCATGTGTGTTAGTATGGAGAGAGATATGGATTGAAAATGCTCGGCTGAGGGGAGATAGTATTCAAAACGATTTAAAACTAAAATGTAATAATGTGAACATAGCATCTGTCTGGACATGCCAAAAGGTCTTTGGAGATTAAGGTTTAACCCTTTATAGGACACTAATTGAAATGCTTGAAAATTCAAAATTTCAACCCTAGAGGATATTGGAGGATATTGAAATTTCTATTAAAAAATTAGATGCCTTATAATGCTTTATATTACAAGAAATAGTTTCATTTTTATGTTGGAAACCAAGGTCAGTAGACTTACCGTATGTGGCCAGTGTAGCGTAAAATTTTTACAAAAATTTTATAGGTATTAAAAATATAAGAAAAACACATATAAACTTAAATTCATTTAGGATGGGAGAAATCCATGTGGTTCTACAACCGTACAGTCACAGGAGGCCATTTTGGATGTCTGTTTAAGTTACAGTTATGGTTCTTCACCTGATAAAGTGGTAAGATAGAAGGACACAGAAAGGTCATTCTTATTAACATGAAAATGCATCGAACTGATTTACTGTATTTGGTGTAAACTGAGCGTTATTCATTCATTTATTCATTCATTCAGTCATTCATCATTGGTAAATACTTTATCTTTATCTTAAAATTGAAGTTCATTAAAAAAATCACAGCTGGATACAAACAAACATGACTGAGTGGCGTGAAGAGAAAAATATAAGGCAGCTAGTTATAATTTGCGATAAAGTAATAATTGAGAAATCAAAGAGACTGTATTTATCTTCGAGTTTTTTTGTGCACCATCATCATGGTGTCTGATACATAGCACTAGTGTTACTGTTCATACCAGAATACGAACATTACCCTTAATGAAATAAAATGATCTTCTGAACGCCTTAGAAGAGGTGTGTCTGTATTTTTTTAAAAACACACATTAGTTATGTGCGTCATAAAGAATTTATATGCATTTAGGTACAAGTGTTCCCCAAGTTACGATGGCCCATCTTACGATTTTTCAAAGTTACGATGACAATTTTGACGCGCTAAAAACTGTAAAATATTTAGAAAATATTTAAGATTCGCGGGCAGACTTCGCTGGCAGGCCAGCGTAACAGCATATAATGTACACACACGTTTGGACACCGCCCGGAAGTATGTGAACGACACCCAGAAGTACATAGACGACGCATCTCCATCGGAACTTGAGGACTACCTGTGTTTTGTTTTTGCCATTTTTTTCAGGCCAGTCAAAGTTGTAATTACACCAATTAACTTTTTCTGAGGCTGCTGACAGTGCCGTTGTGGTAAAAAATGGTAATGCAAGACATGTAAAAACATGCAAAACTATAAAAATGAGACTAGCTTGAGCATGGGCTCACAGAAACATTGATGGTTCAGAATTTCAGACTTTACCCCATGCATTTTTTCAGGGACATGTCAATGCAGAATTGTTTTTGTGTGTAATTAAAAATTGCAGAACAATGTCTCTCATATCACATTCTAGGGACCTGCTGCCCTGCACAGTTTCAAGATATCCCTGCTCCCAGCACACCTGTCCTAATTTCTGAAGGACTTAATAATATTTAGTTGATGAGCTGAATCAGGTGCGGTGGGAGTGAAGAAACCTTGAGGCTGCAGGGCAGTGGAACTTCATAACTGGGGTTGAGAAACCCTGCTATATAAGCCTTAATAAAGACAGATCCTGCACATATTCTCTCCCAGCTTGGCTTTACATCAGACACAGACACAATGAAAGGACCAGAGGGAATATGAAAGGCCATTTCCACCATGGCTCCGTGGACGTGCAAAGAAAATATATGACTGCGCAAAGGAAAAAGTTGTTTTATGCGAACTCATTGCCATTTGGGGGTGCATGCTTCGACAATACTAAACATACAGCACTCTATAGAATTCTAAGAGGTTTGGATGACGAAGAGGATTGTGCCATTACTGGCAGTGTGTGATGTGTGGATGGCTGTCCATGTTCAAAATGAGGTGGTTTCTTTATGGAAGTAGGTTCTTTAGATGCCCATGAATCATTAATACCTCATATGCAGAATAAACATATCTGTAAAAAAAAACAAACAGGCAAAACAAGCAGATTCTTTTTTTAATTTGATCTCAGAAGTATCTCTTATGTAGAAAGTACCTCTTAGTATCTCTGTACTAAATCATGAAAAACATACTGTGAATATGTATTGTAGGTTGAACTGTGTATGTGTGTATGGGGAGACAGAGAGAGAAAGAGAGGGAGAATCTTGTCATCATCAGTGTGCTGAAGTGTCTCTTGAAGTAAAGAGGAGGTACTTTTTAATCACCCGACACTCTGGGTCATACCTGATCATCCTGTGTTTGTAAGTGTGTGTGTGTGTGTGTGTGTGTGTGTGTGTGTGTGTGTGTGTGTGTAAAAACAAGTAGTATGAAGAATGTGAGATACATGTACAGTGGGAGCAAAAAGTTTGAGACCACATTAAAAACCATTATTTTCATTTAAGATAAAAAAAAAAAAACGGTTTTAGAATTTTGAAATTCTGGGCTCTGAAATTTTAGGTGCAAAAACTCTGGGGAAGTATGGATGGCATGCATAAATGTAGCAAAAGTTATGTGCTGTTAAACTGTATTGTACTAATGTCAGACTTTTGGACCTCACTGTAGCTTTAAAGCTCTTCAGGGATAAAGTTGGTAAGGGGAAGAGAGAGAAAAAGAAGGAGGGCAAGTAATGAGACAAGTTGTGAATGAGCTTAATGAGAGCAGTACATGCTGCCATGTTTGGCGATATTCCACTGCATGGATTCTTAGTAAAACACTGCAGAGCAGAAACCTCAGCTGCCAAGTGAACCTCAGCAAATGCAAAAAGATATACGGATTATACAGTAGACAGTAATAGCTGGTCACTGAAGTGCTAAAAATTCTGCTTCCAGTCAGTAACTTGGCGTTATTATTATGAGGCACTTCATGACTTCAAATCTTGTAGTGTGGGTTATAATGCTTTACAGGCATACAACTGTAACACACATACATAATAACACTCTTTGAAAGATAGACAAAGCCATTAATGAATGCTACTTGAGTGCACCATAACTGTAACAATGCTGTGTGTTCTCAATTTTTTTTTTAAATGAACAGCACACATGGTAAACGCACTGCGATTGTGCTTTTATGTTTGCAGAATTTGTATGAAGTTATCACTGTAATGAGCAGATGAACTGATCAGACTTTTTAATTGGGCCAAACAGGGTCAAGGTTACAGCAAGGTCGTGTGTCTGAAATGCATTTTCAGGGTAGCCTTCAAGAGCCTTCTCCCTGTTGGAAGTATGTATTAAGTGCATTTCTGGCATACAAATTAGTAACAAGAAGGATTAGAGTGCTTGGTGCTGGAGGCATCGCTGTCAAGTTCGACTTGTTTTTGTTGGTCTTGGCTCTACAAAAGTAAAAGCCATTTGTAAGGAGATAATGATATGATGTCCAGTACCAGACAAAAGTTTGGACATACCTACTCATTCATAGGTTTTTTTTAATTTTGAGTATTTTCTACATTGTAGAGCAATACTGAAGACATAAGTTAACACATATGGATTTATATGGTAAACAAAAAGTGTTAAAAAAACCAAAATATGTTTCATATTTTACAGTAGATTATTCAAAGTAGCCACCTTGATGACAGCTTTGCACACCGTTAGCGTTGTGCTAACCAGCTTCATGAGATAGTCAGGGTTGGAATACAGTAAATAGCCGAATTTGACAACTGTAGGACTCCATATTATCTCAACAACTGCTCAGCTAAGTAAAGAGAAATGACAGGCCATCATTACTTGAAGACATGAAGTAATGAAAATAAAGAAAAAACACTGAGTTGTGCCCAAACCTTTTACTGGTAACGTTTATGCCAAAAATTAAGCCTTATGTTAATGCTTTTCCTTCATAGAGAGGCTTGGCTTAGCTCGGCTAGCCCATTTATACAAGCCAGCCCTAAGTGTAGGTCTTACCTACAAACACTTAATCAGTAAACCATTTACTTAGTGAATTTATACAATTACATTTCAAATTATGTTAAATGTTTGTTCATTTTCTGCAAAATTCTGGATGCATGGCTGATTTTTTTATGCACAGTTTTACCACTGCCTCTGCCACTTATGTACTGACTATGTACTGTTGTTTTGTCAGTATTGTACTGTTGACTTATTTTTTCCCCCCACACAGCTCTGCTCTCTGCTGGCTGCTGCACCACCTCCTGTAGAAGTGTCAAGCTTTGGGACAGGTAAGACTCAGTCATAAATCTGACAAATGATGTTCTTGTGCTCATTTCTGCACACACCCACACACCCACACCCACAGACACACACACACACACAGACACAGACACACACACACACACACAGACACACACACACACACACACACACACACACACACACACACACACACACACACACACA
>JAQMCW010000037.1:10980810-11005456 GCA_030068335.1 Chrysichthys cranchii | reverse complement strand
AAATTCTCTCTCTCTTTATTCTGACATTTAACAAATACAAAAAATATGTTAATATTTATTGATCTAAAACAGAAAAAATTTACTCTGATTTAATGTTTGATAGTAAAGAAAAAAGAAGTTTTTGTGTTTTTTTCTGAAGTGTATGTAAATATCTAGTTTCACCTGTATGTGCTTTAAGAGCTAAATGTATACAAAATGTCTTCTAGACACCCCTGCATGTCTCCTACAGGAAAAGACTCCTCGGTAGTCTAGGCTAAGCTAGGCTAAGATACTTAAGCTACCAAGGCTAGGCGAAGCTACCCAAGCTATGTAAGCAGTGCTTCGACATACGGTATTTGCCACTTACGCTTATGGGTATAGCAGAATGCATCTCCATCGTAACTTGAGGACTACCTGTATATGATATTCAGGACATAATGAAATAGCCACAACTAAACAGTTTGTCGTTTATGGATAAAATAGTTTAATCAGTCTCCATTTGTTAAGTAGTCATTAAGAATGGGACAAGATTTTTGCACCAAGTTCTGCGCTTAGATGAGGCTTATTCATTTTGACAACATGAAAACCAAATAGATTTGGGAATGCCAGGGTGCCCAAAGATTTCAGTTGTCATACATCCTCTGCTATGCTTCTCCGTCCACATCAGCATGGACACTTTCATTTCACACAAGAAAAATAGCAGCTAGGAATTACAAGAAAAAAAAATGGCCTTGTGTCCAAATTAGCTACACATCAGCATTATATGATTAGGTTATGGCTGCATCTGCTTGAAATCAAGCTCCTTGTGCTTTTTCTCCCGATCATGGTCCATCTGATTGTTAGGTAAAAGCACAAGATGTCCTAAGATGACAGCAGACACAACACTCGAGTAGTGCTCAACTCTCCTTCAGGAGTACAAGATGTGCAGTAAGGTGTAAAAAAAGTATCAGCAACTTAATGAAGGGAAATAAAAAAAAAAATTGCAGCACTTTTCTTGTGCCTGAAAATGTCTTCTCACATTGAGATGCTCACTGATAACGTGAGAGTAAGGGAGTGAGAAAGAGAACCATCAGGGATGTGAAAATTAGAGGTAGTAGTTAGATTATCCTTCCACGTCTCCTATTTTTTTCTTCTTTTTAAGCAATTTTTCACCTAGTGCAAAATGTATGCAAATGCAATATGGCTGGGAGAAGGAACATTTGCAGCAAAGAACACTGTGAGACAACGGAAAGAAAGGAACAAGAGCGTAAAAGAGCTCTGAATGCTGTGGAATTTTCTATGGACCTCTCATAAATTCGTGGTGGAGGGTGCAGGGTGAACGCTATAACAACTTGCTCTGCCAGCCATCAGCGCGGCGTTTAACGGTAGGCAAAAGCCTGTGTGACAGCAGCTCTCCACATTCATTATTTAAAGCAGACCTTCATGCACCACACAGCAACGCGGGACAGCCACAGAACGGCCGCAATACGGCCTCTTAATGATCCTACAGGCCCGCTGTGAAAGAGAGAGAGCAGAGGGAACAGAAGAGAGAGGGGTATGAGGGGGGAAAAGTGAAAACTTAGACAGCCAGCAGAGAGAAGAGGAGAGAAGGAGAGAGAGAGAGAGAGAGAGAGAGAGAGAGAAAATGAAGGCTAGCCAGAAATAAGGAGTAATACCTCAGGAAGGAGAACGGGATGGATGGTGCAGGAAGAGGGACGTAAAGAAGAGGCGAGGGAAAGTGTGGAGATGGGGAGAGAGATTCGGTTTCTTTGTCTGTGTCCCACAGAGATGACATCAACTGCTTTTCTTCACATCGTCACATCCATAACTCTTTTTATTGCCACTGTTATTTATGATGTTATCACAACGCTGGGTTAATAAAACACAGGTAAGAAGAGACCAGGGCCGGGGACGAGCCCATCCACAATTTAGCGCCTCCATTTTTCATTTATTCATTTAACTAACAAGGCAGCAGCTCCAGGCTTAAGCGAAGGATTGATGTATCAGCCAAGTTTTCCCAGCAGGCTAAGCTTAGTCAGGCTTTTTCATGCCTTTTTTTTTCTTCTTCTTCTTCTTTTTTTTTTAACTGGCAGAATGCTAGGGAAAAAGTTATGAGGGTTTGTAGAGAGACAGCCCTGGAGGCGTATGACAGTCCAAGAGTAACCTTTATGTTCCATATACTCCAGCAGCTAAACACAGTAGAAGCTAGAAAAGGTGGGAGAAAATAAAAGCGCCCTGGAAAGGCTCATATTATTTATTAGGATCATTTCTTTTTTTTAAGTGTTAACCTGCACTGTATAAGCAAATGCTCATTTACCTGCTTGTTCCTGCTGTAGCTGTGCGTAGAGAATGAAGCAGAAATACGGAAACTGAACTGGCAAGATGGACTAATAAAAGGACGACTTGTCCATAAAACGGAGGCAATCATTTCATTTAATGTCCCTACAATTGGTTAACGGTGCACTTTGAAAGCAGCAATTACTCTATTTATGAAAGAAAATTATCTCTTTCTTTCGGCCTCTCTTTCTGTCCCTTGGCATTCAGTGGCCTTTTGTGGGGTCAAGCGTTGGCATTAAGTGTGACATTTGGCTGAAATCTGTATAAAAAAGAAAAAAAAGAATAAGAAAAAAAAAGGCTCCTGCCTGTATAAGGTCAAAGTGCAGATACTACAGTTAGGCCTCAGCCTTGTGACCCAAACAAAGAGATGGAAAACCACGGGAGGAGGCAATCTACTAATGACAGATAGCTTTGGTGATTTACCCTGACAACTTTGGTTCTGCTACTGATAACATTGGTACTCATTCACGCACATCTACACATACAGCCCACACTTGTACCTGTACTCGACTGTCCTACCTGACACTGTGCATCTCAGTCGTCCCACTCCCGTTACACGGCTTGGGAACTGGAGCGCTCATCTTTAATCATCATAACCTTGGGCTTTTTCTACATGCCTGGGTGCCATTCCTGTGCCTGTGTCCCTATTCTCCTCCTCTTTCCTCAGTTTGGGGTTAAAGGTCACTCAAACCACACTACGTATATATCTGCCATAACCCCTGTACCTAAATTCGAAGCCACACATGCACAAATGCTGGATTATATCATTTATCAGTGTGGTGGTCATTTCACCTTGCAGTTCTTTGAGAAGTGGGTCAAGAGAGGAACTGCTCAGAGTTCAGGCTCTGTAGACTGATAGAGAGAGGAGGAGAAACAAGCGAGGAAATTTACCAAAGGAGAGACAGAGAGAAATAAAGAAGCATGCACACACACACACACACACACACACACACACACACACACACACACACACACACACACACAAAACCCAGAGTGCAGTCTAAATCCTTGGCTGTAGACCTGCTGTTTTGCATAAGTCAGGCATCTGGTTAAGGGTGAGGAGAGAGCTCATAACTCTTGGAAGGCTGATATGAAATCCGTATGCATGTAGATGTATGTGGACAGTAATGGATTACCTGGCCCTGCTTCCTCTCCCAGCTCGGTCTGGCTTGGCTCAGCCCACCGACCCCGACTGTCTGGAATGTGACAAGATAGCAAGAGGCTGCCAGGGCTGCTGCAAGGCCTGATTTATCTCACCCTACTCTGACGGATGATAAAAATGTCACACCGTGATGTCTGAACCGGGTCGGCAGCCGGAAGACCTGCATGAGGAACCCACGAGCCAAAGCCGGACCTGCTGACGACACACGCACACATACACACAGGCACACACACAAACCGAGAATGCATACACCTTTTCAGTCACCCATTCATACGATCTGACCTCAACCAGAACTCTGCGTGATCCAGTCATTTTTCTAAGCCTGCTGCCTAAAATAACTCGCAGGTGTAGTGTGCCGGCCCATCTTCCACAGCACTGATAACATCGGGCTCCTAACACAAACACACTTTATAGTCGTATATTAAATCTGAATGCATGAAAGAACAGAGCTATGCACGCACAATCCTCTGGATCGTTTTGTCAGGGACGACAGGCAAGGTATTAAGCTGGTAAGAAGATAATCGTGGCCATTAGAGACCATTGCAAATGAACCTACAAATGCACATTAGCTCTACTTTAATAAAGTCGTATAGGCAAATCTGTCCCGAAACTCAGAATGGGAGAAGGGTGAGAAAAGTGAAACAGATAGACCAACTTGGACAGGCAGAGAGTACAAGCTAGACAAAACTGAGAGAGAAATGAAATGGGGGGGAAAAAAGGCTTCTTGGCAGCAGGCCAAAGTCCACAGACTGTGTCCACGACAACGGAGGGATGAGCCTTTGAAAATCAACCATCCACCCAATTATATCCTCCTGAAGCAATTATGTCCAATGACACCAGCTCTGCCCAGCTCTACATCGCCTTTCACTGGCTTTAATTATACATGCTAATGCCCCACATCAGTGACATCACAAGCCTGTCTCTGCCACAGGAAGAGAAATTAATTTTGAATAATGCAAGTTTCAAAATTCTGTACGTTGTATCATAAAAAAAAAACACACACATACACAGAGAGAGAGAGAGGATTATGTGTAGTGAAGGTGGGCATCCATGTGCCTAGCAGGCCAGCTGTGCAATAAAGATGTAACATAGCCGCAGACAGGCCCGGCTCACAGCTTTTAATGTTATTTAAAAGAAAAATATGCCAGCGTGACAGTTTAACACTGATTGATAGGGCTGCTAGTGTAAAGCAGATAAACAAGCAGGTGATGGATTTGCCGCCATCCGAGTGAAGACATTACGGCGGGTGCAGAAGCCGGTGCCAGACACCTATGAGCGGTGGGTGGCCGGAGGTTAGCCATTTTGTGCCCACTCAGTAATGCTGCCTTAATCGCTCCCTATATTTCCAGTTAAAAAGGAGGCTTAATGAGCCAGTTTCACAAGCCCAGAGAAACTGATTATTATCTGAGAGTTCCTACTGAGTTGGTGTTTGTCCAAGTCTCTCTCCCTTCCTTCCCCTCTCTCTCTCTCTCTTTCTCTCTCTCTCTCTCTCTCTCTCTCTCTGCCTCTTTGTCTCTCCCTCATGATCTCTTTCTCTCAGTAGATGGCACTGTTGTCTTTCCCGTGAAGCATTTTGAATCACATTCAGAACTTGATGCCAAGCAGGTCCATGACAGCATATTC
Source organism: Chrysichthys cranchii (assembly GCA_030068335.1). Classification (NCBI taxonomy): domain Eukaryota; kingdom Metazoa; phylum Chordata; class Actinopteri; order Siluriformes; family Claroteidae; genus Chrysichthys; species Chrysichthys cranchii. The sequence continues at coordinate 11,000,376 of JAQMCW010000037.1, read as the reverse complement.
TCTCCCTCCTGTCCTTATCATGAGTGAGTGTGTGTGTGTGTGTGTGTGTGTTCATCATGAAATAACTGGTGGAGTTCTTCAAGTGTTTATAGACTTTGGATTGCCCAAACTATCAAAACACACAAGTGTGGCAAAGCTATATACAGTCTAGAATTATTGGCACCCTTGGTGAAGACAGGTAACGAGGGTTATGAATAATAAAAAAAAAAGTTTCATTAGCTTAACCTCACTCTGAAAACATAAGAGAAATTTAACCTTTGATTAACTGAAAAAAAATCAATCTAAATCATTAGTCATGATTATTGGCACACCTGTATTTAGTACTCCAACCCCCGTTTGCCAACATTTGTGTGATTCATTTTTGACAGTGCGGGCAATGTTGTCTCCCAGATTAGTCTATGAATACACATCAAAGTACCTACCTCTCTCCAGACCAACAAAACAATAAACGCACGACAGACACGGTCACACGAGCGTAAGTGCAGGAGTCGAGATGTGTCTGGAGATGAGGTATCACAAATGGAAATTTAAAGGAGTGAGTAAACAATAAAAACCCAAACATGCGAAGACAGTAGACCATTTAGGAAATTTCGTGAGCCGTTGTAGCAAAGGAATAAAGAAAACATTAGAAAATGTAAATGCATTCCTCCTCCTCTGGCAGACTTTGTACATAATGGAGATGGTGGCTGGACTCTACTGCTTCATTTATCTACATCAAAATCCACAACCTTTTCCATACATGCATAATCCACAAAAGCAAAGACGAACAAAACCAGCAATAAAATGGTGCTTTATGTATATCCATAAATATTATACAAATCATTACAGAGTGTTTTTGTGCATGCGTTCGTGCTCATTTTAGGTGTGCAAACACACAGCTCTGAGCGGTTTTGCATGTGTGAAACCTGCAGGCTGCAAGGAAGCAACTTTTCAGGAGGCACAGGCACAAACTGTGAAGAGATGGGCTTAATTAAAAACCACATGAATATGCATGAGACACTTGTACCGTTCCAGTAATTACATATTGAAAAAGGTTTCATGAGCTAGGGAGGCACTGGCGAAAGTATTCTTAAGTGATATCTAATTCCAGCACAGCACAAAGCGTGCAGATACAAGAGACAAAACACTCTCTGCAAAACAACAAAGAGGTTTTAAAGCGTGCAGGAAGTGGTGAGGAATAAATAAGAAGTAGGGGGCCATTTTAAAACAGTGATCCATTATAAAGCCAAAAAAAAAAAAAAAAAAGCAAACACTAGCAGCTATCTAGATTCGGCAGTGCTTTACTAAATGTCATAATCTGATCTTCTGACCTTCTTTCCTAATTACATCAATAAATGACATGGCACAAAGCTTTAAAAGCATAAATCATTCATCGTCTCAAAGCCATCAGATGAAAATGTCCAGCACAAATGCAGTCACGGCGTAACCATAGGGGCAATGCTTCAACAACACAGAGAATTGAAAATGACAATATTAGCTTAAGATGTGATAATGAGCATCTCCATGGGAAGTATTAGTGTCTCTGATCTTAAGTGAAATACAGGGGGAGAGAAGGGGCGGGCGAGTGGAGAGAAAGTGGAGAGAGATACAGAGACATACAGAGATTCGGAGAGGGGGAAGAGAAGGAAAGGGAATTGCAATGGCAAGTATGATAGGATGGTTAATCACCACTTTGCCCGGCTAATTTTGAGCCCCCATGGTAACAAAGCATGTTTTATTCAAACAATTTATTAGCTCCCTATCTACTCTGGCACTTAACACTAAGAGCAGCGGTGCGGAGCGTCCGCAACGCTTACTATTTACCAAAGATCGCTGGAGAAGATCTCAGGCCTTGACCAAGAACCACATAGAACTGTCGATGATTCACCAAAGTTTGAACCCAGACAAACAAGGAAAAATGATCTGATCACTACTGTATAGATACATTTTTTACATCAGCATTATATATATTTTACAACTCTGATAATTCTGAGCACAAAAAAAGGAAGGATCAAGAGATACACAGATTAATTTGAATATGAAGATTACATGAGCCTTATTCAACTCATCCTGATTTGGCATGATATAACAGAGGCTTCATTCAGTGAGCCTTTTTTACCCAAACTTAGATATTGGATAAACTCATTCCAGAGTTTGTTTTGGGTTTCTGTAACTGACCATTTACTTGGTATGTATTACTTATTTACTAATACTTACTTAATCTATCTATCTATCTATCTATCTATCTATCTCTCTCTCTCTCTCTCTCTGTTTATGGGCTATACATCGGGGTCACATGTGCCAAGAACAGTAATGTATAATTTGGGCTACACAAAGAAAGTACTGAGTAGCATTATAAAGTTAATTTGTATATTACTTATTGTGGGGGACAGGACTAATTAAAAAAAAATGATCAGAAGCAAAAATGGCCATGTGCAGAACGAGGTGTTGCACAAACATGGTGTTAAAGAATTGATTCAGTGTGTTTTACGCAAGTCGCCTCGCAAAGGTTTGCAGCTGTGCATGCTATATACTCATGACATACCTTAATGAACAGGTAAAACAGCATTGTAAAACAGTAATTAGTGAAGTAATTATATTTAGTCGAGTAATTATAAGATACCGTAATTATATCTCACGAGCAATATTTTAGGCACACATTGCAAAATTTTCATGGCGGGGAAATTTCCACGTGGAACTTTTTTTTTTTTAACATGTTGCTGGCGACGAATTTTCACTAAGCGTGCTTCCTATAGCAGGACATTACACGTTGCATATGCAAAACAACCATGTATTGTGTGTACTAAGAAAGCACAAACATGAGCGACGAGAGGGAATTAAAAAAACAAAAAAACAACAGCCTGTGATAGGGAATGGAGAAAGTGGAGGAGACGGGTTGGGGACAGCAGCATCAGGCAGGGTACTAATGGCTCCCAGTGCTGCGAGACACAGGCATTATGCAGAAACATGCTGGCCATATGGAAAAGACAATGAAGTACAGTAATTAAAACAGAAGAAAGAGACTGAAGCACTGTGCCATAATTAGAACACTGATTAATCAGCTGATAATTTTATCTTGATTAATGTTCCTGATTTTCTCTTCATATTGACCTGAGCCAGTTGGGTACGGTCCAATTAAATTTAAATTAAGCCGCAGAAAATTCCTCGTCAGAACGGGATGTCACAGGACCCTGTAGAAAGCGTAATTGTTTTATGGGAGATGTTATATACTATTATAGGTCCATTTTGTTTTGTTTTGTTTTGTTTTAGCAATGGCTTTAAACTAATTCCATGATGAATTCTTTGACTTGATGCATTCTCTACCTTGTGTCCAACTAGTTCAAAACACCTACACTCATTCTGATTAAGTTTAATAAGTGGTATATTTTGATGTTTTAATCAGCAAGGCCTGTGTTTTTACACGACTCCTGACACTCTCTTTTCAAGCTCTGCCTGACATCCAACATTACATTCAAAAACTATGTAAAGAGATGGACCTGCACTCACTTAAAAAAAAAAAGAAAAGAAAAGAAAAGCCTCACAAACGTCATTTGAAGCAAGCAGCAGTTCCAAACAGTCCGGCTCCCTGGGTGGCTCCTCTCAATGCTGGCCCCTCTGACTCCAGCCCCTTCATCACAGCCAAAACTAATCTGCTCAATATTACACAATGGCAGGTGCATTTATTCTGTCAATTAAGAAGAGAGGAAAGAAACAGTTGGGTGGCTAAATGAAAAAGCTGCCTTCCTCTCTCTCGTGGCCACGCTGCATGGTGATGGAGTCCAGTTTGGGCCTGCTGGCTGAGCTTCAGCTTCCTGGCTGGCCGCCAGCCCCAACAGAGTCACTTTGGGCAGGGTCTGCCAGCCATGCCAGTCTGCCAAAGCCTCTTCCAGCAGAGTTAGTGGAGGGCACCGCTACTGTCACCAGCGCCCCAGCAGACCCGACCCACTGTGCCATGTTAATTCGCTCAGATCTATTTAAAAGCAGGGTGACAGCTCTGTTACGGATGGGGAGGTGGCAAGGGCAGCTGCTCCCGTCCACACACACACACACACACACACACACACACACACACACACACATACACACGTGTTGTGGAATGCAGTATTTGTAGATTGTTCTTCTTCGTGACATTCATTCAGTGTTTACTGGTCAGTTAACAGCAATACCATACACACGAAACAAACTCAGTAATGATATCTAATATCAAAATTGGCCAAGTTTGGACGAGGGGGGGGAAAAAAAGGTTCACCGCATGAAGCCTGCATTATATCAAGTCAAATCTGGATGAAGTAAATAAAGAAATAAAAGAGAGTGAAATTGAGAGAGCAGCAAAAGGCCCCCTGTAATCTTCAGATATGAGGTTTGCTAAATTAACATGTGGTCTCCAGTCGAGGGAGGCACACCACGGGGTATCTCATCGACACGGCTGGAGAAAAAAAAATAATAATAAATAAAACCACCGAAAGCTAAAACTCATCTGCAGCAGTCGAGTAGGGGAAAGCTGGGATGAGATCCAAAATTTTGCTCACCAGTTTATATGCAATGACCCACTCCTGATGGGGGCCTCTGAGCTCATCTAGGCCCCTTTATCCTCTCTCTGGTGGGACCCAAACACCATCAAGCCTGGATTGTGCTTGTAATTGACCATTAGAGAGCCAGGTACAAATCATTCAGCTATCTCCCCGAGACAAAGACAACAACAGCAACACTACATGACAACATTCCATTAGTGCGGCATTTAAGGGGGCTCGCGATCCGATATTGATTGAATGTGACAAGCAATGTGCAAATATCCATAAACATTTGCTTGGCTTTCGGGCATCTTCCAGTGTTAGGTACTTTCCATTTGCTTTGGAGTGTAAATCAAACCTAAAGTGGCAGATGACACTTGGTTCTATTCAAATGTTCAGGAATCTTATTTCTTCAGAAGGGCCATGAGCGCCGATGCCACGTCTCCTTCAGACGCTTAAGTTTAATTACGTGGAAACCTTCCGTTCCCCAGGCCATGGCACAGAAATGTTTTGACAAGTAGGTATTCATACTGACAACATTGCTCGGGAATTATTTAGGATTAATAGAACAGAACAGAGCAGATAATATTAGTCCATTAAAAACAGCAGGCTGCTCTGGCGCATTGATATTCAATGTTGCGCCAGCGATAAAAAATGATTATTAGTCTATAAAACCTGCGCTAATTTAATTCAGACCTTGGGATTGCAGTGTACTGTTACCCCCTGAAATAGCAGAATAGTTACTGATCTAATAAAACCCTGCAATATGAAATAAATAAATATGTGAGTGACTCTGGGTTTGACATAAGCTGACAGCACCGAATAGGAAATTAGCCACAAAGCCGTGGTAAAAGTCTATTACTGGGTTCGGTATCTGTTTAGCAGCCATATGATTGGATTTGACACATCTGTGAACAGGTGTGCATTTATCTCCTAAGTAAAATAAAGTGACTCATTGCTCATTTTAGTGCCGGTATTTACAAAAAAAAAAAAAAAAAAAAAAAGGACCGAGCATTCAATAGGTCTTAAATTTCTATTTCAAACAGCAAGAAATAAGTCGTCTAAAAAAAAGAAAATATGCAAATTTTTCATTAGAGCAATACCAGAGCTGTATCCGAGTCCACGTTTTGCACAGTTTATGCGAGACCTTTTTTTCTCTGTGGCCTTTTTGATATTCTAATAACAGGCGGCGAGCTGGACGCAGGTGTGGTGTTCTGGGCAATAACAAGGCCTGAATAATTACTGCCGCCATATCCATAACAGCCCCAAACCTCCGAAGTGTGTTCAGTCTGCCGAGCCACTTCTTTGCCGCGTGTGGAGCCGTCTCTCCAATGGTAAATGGCAGAACTGGGATCTTTTCCAGATTTAGTGATGCCCAGTTAAAGGGAAATAAAGCTGGCAATCCTCAGGAGGACCCTCTAATGTCTCTGTTAATTGTGAGTTATGGGTAAACATTGCAGGCTTGCTGAGGTCAGACCTGTCAGCAGTAATACTTTTCAGGAAGAATTTACGAGATGGCCCTGTTTATTCCACTGTAAAAGGAAGTAACAGAAGGAATTAGACACAGCCTGCTGTCGTCATTTGTTTTGGCTGTTTGTTCTTCCCGTTATGTCTTGATTCGTGTTAAATAGAAAGAGCTGCTCATCGCTGTTGTGTGACGGTGACAGTATTAGTTGACGCGACTCTTGGGCATGCTGGATAGAAAAATCCTGTAGTGATGCCAGACAAGACACTCAGAGACATATTGAAAGTTTTCCTTCCAATTTCCTCCCTCCATATATGTACATTTGGATAAATCTCAGGGAAAAAAAAAAATCCATGTAAGGAAACGTCACGGAGTGGGAACCGTTAAAGAGTTAAAGACAGAGTAGAGCGAGTCAGTAGTCGGTAGTGTAGGATGGCATTGGCATGGGCGTCCGCCCTGGAAAAGAGTGGAATTAGACGCATCCAGATTCAGGCTCAAGCCTTGGGGAAAGTTCTGTATGGGGTAGCATTACTTTAACAGCTGTGTAAATAACTTTAATTCCTTCTTTGGATGGGCCTCTGGCCAGTTACCAGATCGCACAGTCAACACAGAGCTAATGATACCAAAGCCCTCGCTGCTTGCGCTAAAACCTCCAGGATGAATTGAGATCCTCGGCTCCTAAAAATACCAGCTCCTCGCCACCCCATCCAAAAGCCCACCTTGTGCCAACAGAAGGAGTAGAGTGCACACAGGGGAGACGTGTTAATAAACCCAAGGACAGGGAGAACAAGTGTCTCTCCATCTATCACCATCAGCACCAGGACGCCACAGAACACCATGAAAGACAATGACTCCAACCAAATTATCATTCAGATGTCGCTTGACGGATGGAAACAAAGAAAAATCCAATCGTAAAAGGGAGGACAAACACGCACGCGTGCTCAACATGATGGCTACAGACAGTTGATTAATCAGGAGGCTGTGTTGCATATAAGCAGGGTATACTGCAAGAAACATGCGTGATGACAAATGTGGGTGCCATGCAACATGATGCAAAGTGCCTTGCTAATTACATAACAATAATTAATCACAAAGAACCGCACAACAGGCCTCAAGGCTTTGTGCTCCTTTGAGCAGAACAGAGGTAAAGTTCATAAAACAACAACAACAACAACAACAACAAGATTTCTCTCTGTCCATGCATGTTCTTGGGTTCTCGACACAAACGCGTGCACCTGCGTTCTCCACGCTAATGATCAGAATGTTGCCGAGTCAGATAGAGGCACGAAATGCATTGCTAGCTGCCCTTCAGCCACTCTCCACATCACTCAGCCCTTCCTCCGCAGGACGGCGGCCTCAGGAACAAACCGCGCGGCCGTATCATCCTGTCACCTGCCCCCCGGCTCCCACCGTGCTCTCTGCCCCCCTAACTCCGCCTCTCCCTCCTGCCAAACCTCTCCACCCTTCAGCCAGCATGAAAGGGAGCTCTAGCCCTCTAAATACATAAAACATGCAAATGATGGAAGTGACTGACACAGCATAAATAATCCACAAAGGCACATGAGAGGATATGTGGGCTACAGGACTCACTGTAATGATAAATAATGTATTACAGGAGGCAGGCCTTGCTTATTTCAGTAGCTTGTGCGATTCCTCACAGACGAATTATTCCACCTCTGTGACTGATAGGCAAACACAACAGACAATAGCAAGGAGGGTGCATTCATCTTCTGTTTTTAGAACTGTGTGGGATGGGATTATTGGTGCCTGCGCTATATAGAGGTATAAATATAGAGAGGTAAATGTCAAAAAAAAAAAAAAAAAAAAAAAAAAACGGGAAAAAAAAAAAAATCAAAAAAACAACAACTGGACATTCGTAAGCTATGAATTCACAGCATGAAGTTCTAATGGTAATGGCAAAGTTATCACACACACACACACACACACACACACACAAAAATGCTTCTGATTTTTTTTTTAAATTAGAGTGGAATCTTCAAACATCTCAGTTATCAGAAAAAAAATATAATCAAAAGAAACTTGGGCTGCTGTTTATGAGGAAAATGTCCACAGCAAAACAACTCCTCCAAGAATCTCATTTGCATCCTAAGGGAGCGGTATCTAGGTAACCACATCGGTATGTGGCTTTGTGACAGTGCTGATGGTGACAGTGTTAAATATGCCCAGTGAAACACACCTCAAACACACATGCGTGCACACACACACACACACACACACACACACACACACACACACACCCACACACACACCACCTTGTGGCACGTCACTACCATCCTGGACACCTGGAGGTGTGATCTGCCATGCAGGCCTGAAAAGCAGAAACACTGTGAAATGTCCATACAGAATTAGCAACAGCAATTAGAGACATTTCAACACAAGAATGAACAGACACGAGCTCGAAATGAACCTCGAAGAGACAAATCTCAGAAAAGGAGACTTTGTACGCTAGAAAAGTGTGTGTGGGTAGAAAAGTGTTTGTCCACAGGCATGCCAGTGTGCTGAGGAAACGTAAGTGCAGAAGTTTTTTTTTTCCTTACCCTGACCAGCATGGACTTAGGGAGGCAAAAAGTGGGAGATATTCTTTAAAAGAAGTCAAGGCTGAGAGCTCAGTCTGGAAGAATGACATGAAGTTAAAGCACATATGAAAAAAAAACCCCACCCAGAATGGGTAAGTGTAATAAGATTCAAATGTGGAATAAATATAAATTATATAATTTAAAAAAAAAAAAAAAAAAAAAACAAGAGGAGGAATTATGGAGCAGAAATGCAAAATGTTAAGGGTAAGAGTGATGGAGAGTGATCAAGAGAGGAAGAATGCGAATTCCATCAGCAGCGGGGAGCGATAATCGGGGGATAGGGGATATGGCAGGGAGGAGCCGTGTCTCGGAAGGGCAGTGCGGGCACAGGTGACTGTCATGTGTGATAATTATTATTACTGTACACCTGCTCCTCCACACTAATTAACTTTGGATATGCAAATCAGCCCTATTGCATCATGGCCCCTCTCTCCTCCCCTACAGATAAGAGGATGTTCAGCTGCTGGATTTAATTAGGATAATGAACGGTCGGACCACTGAGAGAGAGACGAGGAGGTGGTGGAGGAGGAGGAGGAGGAGGAGGAGGAGATGGGAAAAGGGATGGAGAGAGGAAGAGAAAATGGAAGGGAGGTAGATGAATGAAAGTGAATGTTAGGGAGAGGTATGGAAGGGTTTAAAGACAGGAAAAGCAGAAATATGTCAAGGGAGAAGCACTATTAGATGAAACCAAGAAAACAAGCAGGTGGGTTACTAAGTGAGTCTGAAGGAAAATGAAAACGTAAGAAAAAAGAAAAAAAAAAAAGTACTCATTTCTTCCACGTCAACAAATAAAAATAATTAGGCCAAGGCTGTGGCAAAAACATACTCACTCATTAATAACCATCCCAGGTTTGTGTACACCACTCATGCCAACGTGGAGCCATTACAGACTGTCTATCGGAGTGTATGATGGCCTCCATAATCACTGTTGTTGTCATGACTCTCTGCGTCTCAAGCTGGCAGAGTCGTGATGAACCTGGACTGATGAGGTGTCAGGGAGAGGAGGGGTAGGAGGCAGGAAGAAGGCCTACAGAGAAGACAGCAGGTGTTCTGACAAGGGCAACAGCCCTCATGCCTCCATGCGAAAGCCTTTGTGCCCTTCAGCAAAGAGGGGCCTGCTCTCAACTCCACAGCCACTGTCTATGGAGGCTTCCGGAAAGAAGAAGAATAACATTGCGCCTTTCCATTCGGCACTTAGCCAACACGAACGTGAACTCCTGACCAACACCAATTCCAGACATGCTTGATCACTATTAACCTCCTAAACTACAAGGACACGTTCCAGACTTCTGTCCCTCCTTAGCTTCATCTGCTGCTTCATTTCGTATTGTTTGCGATGGATAACAAGCATTAAGGTTTGATATCTAAGGGACCATAAACATCGTGTCATCATTACTGTGTTTTATGATGATGAGCTGATGCTGAAGAATATTTGGGCATGCTGAAAGCTAGCGTGGCTCACGGTAAGAAACCTGATGCTTAGACTAATTGCCCTGTCAACAGCATGCATAGCAGCATTCCCGTCTTTTTCAGAAGGCAGTGGGAAAGAGCGAGAAATGTGATCAGACAAGTGAAGGTGAGTGAGAGAAAAAAAAAAATAGAAGCAGGGGAGTCGTTTCTCTTTAGACCGCCTAATTAATCATGAGTTGATTTTCATCTTAAACCTGACTGTTTCATGCATGTTAAAAGTGTGGGTTCAGACACAAAGCCGTGCCGTCATTTTCTCCCACAGACAATACGGACTATGAGTTGTATACTGCACCGAGAACGTCACATATTGCAGCTGGGTTTGGATACTCCCCCAACATTCACAGCACATATGTATGTTTATGTATGTGTGCATTTCCTCCAGCCTAATACCCCCTCAGCCCCCCAACTCAATAGGGCTTGATAATTACATGTGTTAGGGTCACGTGTTGGAGCAAGACAACCCCTTAAATGGGAATTGAGAACCGCTTACTAAACGATCAAGGAAAATGAGTGAAAGGCTGCTCTCCACAATTTCAGCCGCCATATGGAACTCAGTGGAGTGAATCTGATTTATTATGCGCATCATGCCGAAAGTAAAAACTAAGTGGTCGAGTTGGACTTGAGAACACAATTCTTTTCCTGAGTTGGGAGAGCAATGCAAATAAACTTACAAACTAACATCTCCACCACAGTTTCCTGCTGTAGAGGCCTGTACACCAGTGTGGACTACGCTAAAGTGTATAAAGCCTGCCACAAGATAGTGGCATGCTCTGAATTAAGGATGCATACCGATATTTATATAGCTTATGCACTCTTTTCAGTAAAACTGCTCTGATACCAACATCAGATACGTGTCATTCTATGTCACGTGACCCTACTGTGTGTTGCTGTGCTGCTGAACAGACGAAATGAAAACACAGCGATCTGGATGTGTTTTTCTGTTAAAGCAAAGCAGAGTGCAAACTGTGTTCTGCAAAAAAAAAAAAAAAAAATCATCAAGAGAAGATATAGGTCGTACAGGATCTTCCTACAATTAATAGCCTTAATGTTGCTTAAACGATTTGTTTAATAGAGAGCATGAGGGCGACCAATCAGCATCAGAATCAGGTTTTTTTCGCCATGTATGTTTTCACCCACAAGGAATTTATTTCCGGCAGTTGGTGTCTCTCTAGAATTACAAAAGATCTGTAGATATACATAATCCACACAATATATAGTATATACAATGTCATCGGTGCGTGATATAAATATATATGTATATATACTGTATATGCAGAGCATGCAGTATCAGCAAGTGTGGACAAGGTGCGCACACAGAGGTATTTGTGAACGTAGAGTAAAGACCTGAGCGTCTTGAGCACCGAGCACCAAGATACACATGCTTCTGTTCCTCTTGCTTACCTCTTGGTCAAGAACCTGCTTGTGAAACAAGGTGTAGTTCATGGGACCTTGTGCTCATTTTTTGACATCAACATAAATAGGGCTGAACAACATTTTCCAAAACAACCCGATTGTTACTTTACAAATTACATTTCCGATTAGTATTATGCAATTTCCTGTTTGCTGTCACCGAACGCTTAGGAACTTACTGCATATTGAGAGTTCCCATGAAGAGCAGTCAAATGCACATTCAACACTTGGAATCAACCCCATGCCTTTAATGTCCTTAATTTGTCATGAAATAACAAGGAAACAGTGAGTCAATTGCTTATCAGTCAATCATCCTATTACTTTTGAACCTGTGAAAATAGAGGGACAATGTAAGGGAACAAATGGCTGTAATTACTAAAGGGTTAATGCAATATTTCTGTTCAGTCCATTGACAATCTCCACTTACACTTTCAATCACATCTTCATGCCTTCATTTCACATCCATTGTAGTAATGTATGCTGGCCAACTTCTGAAAAACGTGCCAATTATCAAAAACTCATGGACCTGACCATATGGCGTGTTTGGCTTTACAGCCTTTATGTGCATGTTTTTCCTCCTGGGCTGATGTATAGGCCACTTGACCTCAATCCCTGGCTGTAACTAGTAGTCAGCAGCTTGAGTAGCTTCCTATTTCAAGCTTTTCCTAAACACAACCACTCCAGAGGTACAACATGCAGAACCTCACACCTAAATATGGAGAGAAGAGCACTAGCGTGGAATTCTGTCAAATGTTGGGGTGGTGATTGGCAGCCTATGTGAATTCTACCTGCTGAATACAAGCTGATGGCAGTGCATGCAACTGTTGGGCATGGCAATCAAACCAGGGAACTCCTGGTTTCCTCTCGCTAACTACAACCAGTAGCTTGAAGCTGTGATCAAAGCCCAAAGCAGCTGATACTCCTTCTGTGTATGCTAAAAACGATTACCTAGCACAGATTTCTTACAGCTTAGAATAATCCTCCTTAAACAATCAATACCGACACACACATCAGGATGGATTTCACCCGATGTACAAAAGATTGGACCAGGACTTCATAACGCCACAAATATTCGCTCGTGTAGTTGGGTGGACTACTTTATTTAAGGGGTTTTCAAATGATGCTATTTTTATATCTTTTGTGGAACCCTTCATAACTGCCGCGGTAATAAAGCAAGCTGTGCGAAAATTAGTAAATTCCTGCTCGGCTGTTATTGTTTTATGAGAGGGCGATGCAGACTGCCTTCAGGATCCACCGCTGATTTTCCACACCAACCTGCAGCCTGGAGTCTTTTCCCCCCTACTTTTAATCTTTCTGCTTGAGGTGATTGATTGAAAAAGGAATGAGCTGTTTATTGGATGCAAGGGAAACAAATTGCTGTTTTAAGTGTGTTGCCTTAATACCAGACATGACTCAAGATGAAGCATCTAGCACCCTCTCGCTCCCTCCTCTCTCCCTGGTGTGTGCAATACAGTCTTCATTTGGAGAGCTGCCAGTGCAATCCCACTCACACAAACTGCTTAAGTGTGCCCTACACACACTCCCCATTTAACATGGCATCTGTTTCAGCTGCTTTTTTGTCAATCCGTAAAATCAGCCCTAAGGTTTTCCTTGCGAATAAACCGAGCTTTAAAGTCTGACATGGGCAAAGTGGTAAATTTCACACCAGAAAACAGCGTCTTGTATGTTTTGTTTTTTTTTCTTCACCCTTAGTTCATATGCACGTAGCCCCTGTGGTGATCGACGACATCAGAACGACGTCAGGACGCTCCACACGTGGCACAATGTGGACACGATTCGAGCAGGTTGAATAGAAAATTAATAACCTCGGGGTTGAAAAATAGCATCGAGTGCTTAGCCGTGAATCTAGAATGCACGACCCTGCACTATTACGGAGAGTGTAGACTTATTGCCGTGCGTAATCCGCAAAGATAAATCATTACGTCTCCTCTCAGTCAAAACACCGAGAGTTTTGCTTTCAACGAATTTATTCAAGACGTTCTCTCTGTCATTTCCTCTGGCTCACCCTCTCTTTATTATTTTATTGCGTAAACGTATGTGCCCGTTCTCTGGAGGCGAGCAGGCACGTGACCTACTTAATGACAATCTGTCTCTGAGCTCACATTTCTCCACACGGCTTATTTATTTGATAAAGTGTGATGCCTCTACTTTTGTGGCCTTAATCGGAGCTTAACGTCTTTACTCAGAGATCAATAAACTTTATGAATTATCTCACCGGCGTCTATTTTTATGGCTTCTCTTTGCTCATTAGCATGGCTTGCTTTATTAGCTAAGGCTTGCCAGTGTCTTTAGCCCGTCCTGTGTTCCTTAGGTACAGTAAATATCATTCATGTTGTAATTAATATGCACACCCTCAGCACTAATTAAAACATAGACCCCTCCAACCAGCTGGGTCCAAGCAGCCAGAGCCGCCGCCGCCGCCGCACCGTAATGAACTTGTTGTAAATGTGAGCCCAGCCATCGGATATCATATCCCTAGGAGCTGACAGCATGTGATGGGGGGGGGAGTAATAAGATCTATGAACTTGTTAATACCCAGCCAACCATCCACAAGCTTCCCCCTACTCCCCTCTGAAAAAAGAGGATATTTTAATGACACAACTCTAATTAAAGCCTTACTTTATCTCATGTGTTTGCTTAAAAGGACAGAGAGAATGAATAAGAGAGCAAGGAAGGATTCTATTATGTCAAGTTTGTGACTCTAGAAGAAAAGTTTTGAGAAAAGTTCTAATGATTTAGGCTGCTCGTGAGTGTCTTGTCTTCGACATCGAGTTAACGCCTGTGTTTAATACATGTATGAAATGGCAGAGTGACTGACAAGACTGCTGACTGCCCTCGGTCTCTTGTGAACAAATTCTAATGGATCTTGGATCTCGTAAAAGCAGCCTTTAAATCTTTTCTCCAGATGTAAAGTGGATGGATTGACCTCGATCCTGATTTTGATGTCCATGCTACAGGAACATGCATGAAAAGGTGCATTTATTACTAAACTGACTTTCCATTACAAGGTGTACTAACCCACCATCAGATGTGGTCTCGTGTGAACATGTATGGCTCTGAAAGTTAATTGCAATAATATTCTAACGCCACATTATAGTTATACACATTCATTAATTCAGAGATAATAAATGTATAAAGATTTAGCTCAGTAATGCAATATGCTAAACATAGATCGTCTCTTGATGACAAGTCAATGCAGTCCATTAAAGAACTTTAATATGGGGATTTAGACCCGACAGTCTTTCATTAATATAGAAACTTCCTTTCTAACTCCCTAAACAATTCCCCTGAACACTTAATCTGGCTTTATTGTATCTTTAATAATTGAGCAAACAGTGAGAAAGGTCAAGGCTTAGAGCAAGAGGAACAGAGATGTGTTGGAGGAGAGGACGGATGAACTCTCGCACCCAGCTCTGATCTCACCACTAGTCTCTGCTGTTGCTTCACTTTTCCCATTTCTGTCTTTATACTTTCCACGTATATATACCATACTCAGAGATGTAGAAGGTGTTGTTCGGAGCAGCGATCTTCTGCTCTGCATCTTAGGTCTCGTAGAGCATTGTGTTCACAGCTGAGAGCAGAAAAATTACCAGACGTAAGAGCGGTTAGAATATGCATACGTTTTGTGTCTCATCCTGTAACGTATACAAAGAGACAAAGGCAAAGCCAAGACTTACAGTAATGTGGAGTAAACATCAAATACATAAAATGCACTATACACATCTGCACACTACACTATTCGAGAGAAGTTCAAAGTAATTATGTAAACACGCCTAATTGCTCTGGAAACAAATAACTAAAATTGGCTACCTTCTGACTTTTCATCTAATTCTCTCAAGCTATGAGGTATGGATATCACGCTGAGCTTTATTCAAGACACAGCCATATATGTGGTCAAAGTTGAGCCTAGCTGGGGCATTAATTCGGTTATAGTTTATTAATGTCAGAGATACAAGTCCATTAATGAAGTTATAACACAACTGTGTACAGGGAGAGACGGCAGCACTTCCTCCTGGTAATAAGATCACATATGTTTGAAAGGGCTGCCATTATCTCTGTGGGTTTCCGAGCTTAAGTTAGAACTCCAAAAATGATTTCCATCTCGTGCTCATTAATATGCAAAATTATTCAAATGAGATTGTAATTAAGCATCTACTCAGTGGAAACCCTTTTCATGATAATTTATGATAAACTTAGCTGCTTTGATTGAGATTGATTTTTTTTTTTTTTTTTTTTTTTTTTTTTTTGCCGAGGAACTGTCATGAATACAAAACTGATTTTAACATTCAGGTAGACACTTGGAAAAGAGGAGATTGGAAAAATAAAAAAAAGAATAAACAAAAATCATACACACCTGAATTATCTAGCGTGTTGAATCTGAATATTGCTTAAAAGTACATTTGAATTCACCACTCCGAGATTGAAAAAAAAGAGTAAGACATGAACAGAATGAGTTAGAAAATGAGAGAGACAGAGAGAGAAAGAGAGAGAAGAAAATGCCCTAGCCCACAGGCTTCTCTTTCTCGTAGTCAATTCCTGCTCTTAATAAGCCACTGGAGAGTGAATTAAAAGGTACTGTTAACTTATGAGGTTCAAAACTACACCACACTCGATGTGTAATGGCATCTAATGGCTTGTTATAAACTGATGAAGCTAAAATAGACGGAGAGGCATTTATGGGGGCATTAATGCAGAGCAACGGAGTCTCACACTGCTTCAGCTTTACCTCCCACAATGGTAATGATAGTCATTCAACTGCTCATACTTCACATTTCTGTATGAAAAATATGATATGATTTTTTTTTTTGTCATTTTTGTAATGTCTAAAAAGCTGACTGTAACCAGGAATCATATTTGAGACACATTAGGATAAGTTAATTGATAACCAATATATTTGAACAGCTGGGTGGGTTTGTTTATGAGACTCTGTCTGTGTGTGTGTGTGTGTGTGTGTGTGTGTGTGTGTGTGTAAAAATGCAATGGACATGGATGAGCAAATGCAAATGATAATAGCTCATATAATTAACAGAACCTGAGATAACACCTCAGGGACCAAGCACTCATTGTTATTAAGGCAGAACATGAAAGAGAAAGGTAATTTAGAACAAATAATATTATTGGAATTGACATATGTGTATTTTGGTGCAATTTTCAAAGCTTGTTAAGTTTCCTGATGAAAGCAATGGGGGAATACTGCTCATTTCTTAGATCCAAGTTCAGGTTTAGGTTTGAATAAAGACTTTAGGGAAACAAGAAATGAACCAGCAGGAAACTTTGAAACTAGTTCATACTTTTTTAGTTCTGTTTTCTAAAGGTTTTTTTTTCCCCTTTTCATTTTAACCTGATTTCTACCCGTTTACCCAATTTGTAACCAATTTCCAAGTGAAGCCTAACACACTCTTCCTCCAAATATACTTATAGCCCGTTATCACAGCTTAAGAAACTGTTGTTTATACAATATAATAGAACAACTGAACACGCTTAGAGGAGAGCACTAATAACCTTCTTCTGTATACATGAGCTTCTTGATGCTCGTGATTGGCTGGTGTCTCTCTAAATGATAATGAGTTGAATGGCACTTCAGGGCTGGTTATGTCATCTTGGACATAACCAGATCTAACTAGAGTACAAGTTACTGTATGTCTGTGTAGTTTTGTTTGTTCTCCCTGTGGGTTCATGTGGGTTTCCCTTATGTGGTGAATTTTCCACTTTGCACCTCAGGATCTAAAGCAGTCCTGACCAGGGTGAACTGGTTTCTGATGATAAATGAATTAGTGTTCAAATCCAGAATATCATGTCTTTGCCATTTCACATTTTTAAATGAAAACTTCATGGATCTATTGAAAGAAAAGCTAGAAAAAGACGTTGACACCAAGGTGATAGTAGAAAAAAAGTCTGAAAATAAGGGACTGATGTGGGGGACGACGACGACGACATATTTATTTATATATATATATATATAGAGAGAGAGAGAGAGAGAGAGAGCGAGAGAGAAAGAGAGAGAAACATTCATGGTACACAAAGGATCTGATCAGCTAAATGAGTCATCAGCTCCACACTCTGTGATTGCTTGCATCGCTTTGAGTAGTGACAGGCGTCTACAAATCACAGGAGACCCTCATACTGACTGACTATGAACTTGACATGAACACCAACAGGTAACAAAAACATGACGTGAGGGTCTCATCATTACACAACAGCATGAAAAATTAGTTAGGCTTTCACTCACACATGCTCATAAACATTCATGCTTTATAGGACTTTTTTAAAAAAAAAAAGATAAATAACACAAGTAAAGCACTTCAACTAGTAACTAGTTTCTGGAAGAACTCTGCAGTTGTTCTGATGCTCTGCTAAACAAGTCTAAAAGGGCATGGTTGTTTCTGGGCTGAAAGTGTGGAAAGCTCTCCCTCTCTCACACCCCATATGCTTGAAGCTGCTCAGTATCAGACAGCTTAATTAACTCGGTGCTACATCTGCCCGTTGCACTGACTCCAGGTCAGAGCAAGGCCTCATTGTGTGTGCTGGAATAGGAGGCTGGCATAGAAGTGGCTGCCAAGTGTTAATTCACATCTCTTTTTCTCTTTTATGCTCCCTCCTTCCCTACCCTCGCTGCTCAATGAGCCTCTTGTAAAATGGCACATCTGGACAGATGGCAATGGACAATAAGTTCCGGTTCTAGATTATTAACATAAGAAAAAGTTGAAGATAAAAAAAAAAAAAAAAAAAAAGCACAGCCTACTCTAGAGACATGCAGATTTAATCACTGAAATAGTGGACTTTTTCAAGTAAAGTCATCACTAGTCCTCCATATCCTTTAGGTTTTAATAATGAAACACTGTTTTAGACAACTATTAAAATAATCCTTTGATTCCTAAACATGATTAAAAGCTCCTCTATGTAGGATTCAGATGATGGCAACCACTGGAATGCCTCTCTCCTACCCTTCCCTTTCTAAGTGTGTATTAGTGTGAAAGGCTGGCCATCAAGCACCGGTAGCATACTTTCAAGTGCTTACATTCACTCCGTTGCATTTTCTGTTCTAGATAAGCACAGTATGAACCTTCATCCACTAATATTAATGGGTTGCAAACATGTTAGTTGGCACCAGCAAATACCGTTTCATTTTATTTCTCCTTGCTCGTCTTCCTTTCTCTTTTTTTCATTTTCCTTTTAGTGTGTCTTTCCAGATTCACACTGACATTTGTAAAAATACACAACGTGGAAGGTGCTTTCTAGAGGTTTGTCCGTTCTGGGCTACTGTGTCACACAACATGGCAGTTTCACAGACATGGACCTGTGCTCCATGTAGATATATAGTGAACCTAGATATCAGGTTCATTCGAAGCTTATGAAAAGACAATGATTTGTAGTTACAGTAGTGTAATTATACACTACTGAAAACATTTATGAATACTATTTTCCATCTTTGCTAATAGATTCCCCTAAATCCTAAATTTTGGACCTTTAAGATTTCTACTCTTTTCTAGGGGAAATCATACAATACAGAACAGCTAGCAGAAAATAGGAAGACATCTGTAAAATAGGAAGATGTACAGTAGTGTTGCTGTGCAATCTGTGGATAAATTACCCGCCAATCCAGTGAGGAGATATTTGAAACACAGATTTTTCACTGATTATAAACTACTTTACTCTATGAGTAATAGATGATCTATATTAACTGAGGGGTTTGGGGTATTCCACATGGAATGTTGGTAATCATATCTCAGATGTACTGTAGGTTCATGTTGTAGCTGAATGACAGATCTAAGCTGTGTTTGAGATTCAGGATTTAAGAAATACATGTTCACTATACAGCCACTACATTGTAAAATAGGTCGGTGTAACTTTGTCTCTTTTTGCCTCAGCAGCTGTGGTGCCATTTATCCATGTTGTGGCAAATTCACCTATAATTACTACAGTTTTTCAGCTTTTATATAGTCAAAGACAGTAGCTGTCATGTCTTACTCTTCTGTATCAGCTTCTAAATAAAAGTGCATGACTATTTAATTTAAATCCCTAGACCTTACAGTATCTTCTGTAAATCCTGCAATCAATATACTGTAGTATGTGTAGTTGGTCTTCTCAACAAAAGCAAAAAAAAGAATTTTTT
>JAQMCW010000037.1:10955470-10973786 GCA_030068335.1 Chrysichthys cranchii | reverse complement strand
TAAGATTAATCGATTAATCGAAAAATTAGTCGAAAAATCGGTCGTTAGAAAATTAGTCGTTAGTGGCAGCTCTACTTGTGTGTGTGTCTATGAAAGATAATTAGCACACTTGATATGCAATCTATTAAGATTGCATGGATATTTATTTCAATATTTTAGTCAGCAAATGGAAGAGACAAAAAAGGCTTGATTTTTTGGGGATCCCAACCTACTGGGGCTCTGGACTCACCGAAAACAATGGAACAAGGTATGACTTTGGTTTGTGCTATTCATGATGATGGCAATGAAAATACTAATGCTGACCTTTACCCTAGCTACCTGTATGTATCTTTTGTTTTTCGGAGCAGGTACAGGTTCATGGTGATGGACCGCCTGGGCACTGACCTGCAGAAGGTGTTTGTGGAAAATGCTGAACAGCTGAAGAAGCAGACAGTGTTGCAGTTGGGTTGCCTCATGGCAAGTAATCATCAATATGTGCATTCAGTGTGTCTTCAGTAGTGACAAGAAAATAGAAAAGTTTGGTGTACTTGGCTAGTACGGTTCGCCGAGCAACTTCATTAGAAATACTAATTAAAAAAGTGACATCAACCCACCCAAAGAATTCCGTTTGGTTGGAAGACGCTGCGTTTACTGTATTGCCACATTGTTCATGTGGGTAAAATTCCTCACTTCTCTCTACAAAGCAAAACAGCACTAGCGAGACACGATTCACAGCAAAATGATCTTAGTATCACGGTGTACGTTATTATAGTTATATTCAGGTAATTTGAGCTGGATACTGTTAACATTGTCACTGTAACAATTTTGAAGATGATTTTAGTGAACAGCCCTCGAGTCCACCCACACGAGTTGCATGCTGTCAGCAGTCATTATGGAGGGCCGTTATGAATAGGTTAAATTATTCCTCGGTTAACCTCACCCTCTGTCACTGTGTCCTCAACAGGTGGACATCCTGGAATATATTCATGAAAACGAATATGTCCATGCTGACATTAAGGCTGCCAATCTCTTACTCGGCCACAGAGACCCAGACAAGGTTAGTGAATTTTTTCCCTAGATTAGCATGTAGCTAATAAAAGAAAGGTTGCCTTGTATGGATTTTCATGTACAGGTAATTCAGTTAATGATCTTAATTGTCAAAAACAAACGGTATGGGCTTTTTTTTTCTAGCCTGACTGACCTGTGGTAAGAGCTTCTTCTCTGGAGAATTGCTTGTTGTGGGAGATGACCTGTCATTTCATGATCTCTTGCAGGTATACTTGGCTGACTACGGTCTGTCATACAGATACTGTCCTAACGGAGAGCATAAAGACTACAAAGAAAACCCGAAGAAAGGACACAATGGCACCATTGAGTATACAAGCATTGATGCTCACAGAGGTGTAGGTAAAGCTGATGCATTCATTCATTTTATCTACTGCTGTCAGACCATTGCTCATTTTTATCTGTAGATACTTGTGGTGGTCACAAAAAACCTGTCAGATAATGCTGTAGCTGGGAAAGAAAAAAAAAATTACAAACTTAAACTTAACATGACAATCTTCTTTTGATCAAAAGGGAGTTTTTCTTCATTTTTAAGAACTCACAGTTTACCAAAATGACACAAATGGTTTTATTTAGGTTACTTTCTAACCTTGTCTTGGCCTTCTGAGGCCATGTCAACATATACGTCAGTTGGTGTAGCCTGTTTAAAGATGTCTAAAACCTTGGTAGTATTTTGTGCTTCTTTTTCTACACTCAGTGAATGTCAGGCTTTGATTGCTGTTAGAATGCTTCGGTCATAGCAGAACAGACAACCGTCAGATACCATCTGCCAAAAAGTTACGTTCACGTCATCAAAACAGAGAAATGTCCTTACAGACTCTTTCCAGTCAGAGCTTAAATGTAATAAATGAGCTTAATATTATGTTTGTTCGTCTTCTGGTGTTTAATCCTGCTCAGGGTCGCAGGGGGGAAGTTGGGGCCAGTCCCAGCTGACTTCAGGTGAGAGGCGGGGTACACCCTGGGCAGGTCGCCAATCCACCGCAGAGAAAGACAACCATTCACACTCACACTCATGGCCAATTTCACGTAGCTAATTAGCCTAATTCCCTCTGTGCATGTCTTTGGACGGTGGGAGGAAACTGGAGTACCCGGACGAAACCGACGCAGATACGGGGAGAACATGCAAACTCCACACAGAAAGGCACCCAGGTCGACCCCAGGGATCGAACCTGGGACCTTCTTGCTGTGAGAAGACAGTGCTAACAACAAAGCTACCGTGCCACCTTCAAGCTTAATATTAATAGTAAGAAATTTAGGTCTGAACTGAATGAATTATTTAGCAATTACTTCAGCATCAAAGTAAGGCTGAACATTGATCACATGAGTGGAGAGACGACAATAATCACTTTATCTCAGGTGATGAGACAGAAACTGCAGTAAATGATTGTGATTCTGATCATCTTAGTGACAACCAATGTGAAAACCAATTTCCCATTATAAACATATTTAATGCTAATAATGGGTTAACTACAAACAAATAATTAATATTTGTTAGTAATGGTGTTTTTCCATAGGTAGATCAAGTTGTAACTGGAATCTTTAAATGCCTTTCCTTTTCATTTTCCCCTTTCAAGAATAACCCGCCTTTATATTCCATATATTGTATAAATTTAACCTGCAATTAAGGCACATGTAAAACAGAAACTTTAACAGTATATAGGTGAAAATGTCAAAGAATTGCTAATGTGGAGGGTTTTCTCAGGCCACCACAAATGGCTCAATAAGACAGATATACAAAAAAAACAGGTTGTGTATTTATTCTCTCGCTCTCTCTCTCTTTCTCTCTCTTTTTAACAAGAGAACTTGCATTTACAGTGTGTGTAATTTCCGTACTGTCAAACCCAGTGTACATAAACTGCATCCAGCATATCATACTCTTAATTCCAGTTTGAGATATTGGAAACACATTAAGTTGTAAATTGCATACAGTCATTTTATGGGATATTGATTGACTTGGTCGTGTGTACCTGGCCAGACTTAATTCAACAATTCCCTAAATAGTCCAAGTGATAACCTGCATCTTGTATGCATTTACCATTAATTAAAGCTTTGATGTTTTGTTAGACTGGGACTCAAAGCCAATATCTTTGCCTGTAAAGTAGTGCAGGCAGTAGAGAGGTTCAATACTAAATCCATGCCAAGCTAATAGCCATGCTTCTGCTGTCGGTTCCTAGAGTTTCCAGTATATGAAAAGAATAAGATGTGGAGTTTAAGTTACTCATAAGTTTAAGTATGCCAGTTTTATCATCTTTACTGAGTGGTGCTATGTTGTTGAATGGTTAAAACCTATTTGTTCTATTTAGCCTAACTAAAATACGTATTGTGCATTCACTTCATTCTAGCTTCTCAGATGATGCAACATGTATAGTATGGTATTACAAATGATCATGGAGAATATCAGGTGAAAAAAAAATATCAGGGGAAACATATTTCCATGGAACACCATTGTGGTTATGATGCAGACTCAAAGTACATGATATTTTGTAAAAATGAATGTAAATCACCTTTAGGTTCAAACAGGGGTCTGTACTCTTTGGAGCAAACCCATGTTCTTACTAGACAGTTCGTAATTTGCACATGTTCAGGGTTTTACATATGGTCTTCATTCCATGTCCGGCTCCCTGGATGCATAGGTGGTCATGAGACATAAATTTTATTGTGTAAGGCAGACTATTATGATTGTGGATCATGATAACATTAGAGGATGGACTAAGTAACGAGAGTAAGTATATAGTAATAGTTCCCTGGCTGGGCTGCATTCAAAACCTTATGGAAGTGACAAACCTGATTTTGGTGTCACAGTAGTGGACTTCTCATCACAAGCTGACAGCTGTTGTGTAGGTCGTTAGCGCCGAGTCGCCCCCGTAGATGAATGCAGATTGTGGAGTGTTCCTTTGCTCATGGCCCCTGGCACCCTGTGTAGATGTTGATGTGTTACCATGGTGAGGAGTGAGGAGACAGGCACTCTGCTTCCCGCTGAACCCCATGCTAAAGGCCTAATTATCACCTGTAGGGCTGAAGAGAAATGGCTGAAATTCAGAAGGAGAGGTTCAAGAGTTTGACACAGCACTTTAGGTAATTTGAATAACAATGGGCCATAATTATGAACAACAGCCTGGCACTGATGGAAGGTGTTGTGTCTGGCTTGGAACGCCTTGTTCTCACAGATGCTTGTTTTAAAACCCGAATGGGTTTCAGTCCAACCCAGGCAGCCGCCTTTCGCCTCTTGCAAAAATCGTGCCATGGTGCTAATAGACTAAGCGGTGTCTTTTCTGCACTGAAGGCCAGTGTTTTTGTACAAAGGCCAACATGGTTCAGAAAGAATTAATTATGAATGTTTTGTCCAAGGTCATCATAATATATTAGGTCGTTTGAGATCAAAAACAATTTTGTGTTTGTTAAATTACAGGCTTATTAAGGGGGAAAACTATAACTGTGTGGCGTGTTAGGCCTGGCTGTGAGATTAGCTAGCAGGCAAAAATCACCTAATGGGCATGGCGAGATCAATGGCAGGCATGGATCTAGGCTTAGATTTTCCTCTTTGATGAATGCAGTCAATAGGTAATTTCTCTGGAGATGGACTGCAGTTACAGTATTGAGTTGATAAACTCTCCAGGCACGAACTGGCTGTGTGCTTTAATTTACCCTTATTGACAAAATGAAACTGGAGATTTTCTATGAAGGCGCCCACTTAATGTTATGTTAACCCACATATTTAACCGAGGCAGGTGAAGTAGTCAGGTTTAGCTGTAGTCACATTTATTTACTAAACACCCTTTATATTTAACAGTGTGGGTCCACCATTTATATTAGCTGTGTCATTGTCAGTTTTCTTTTCTTTAAAATCTAGCAAGTATTATTTGGTATTTTGAACCTTTTCCTTCATTCTTTTTAGTAAATAAAACAGTACAGCACAGTGACAATCTCCTCTCTTCTCAAAGTTGAGAGGAAGCTTGTTGATTCTGCAAGTTTCTAGCATGCTTTAGTGAATAAAACATGGTCCGACTAAACATGGTCAGTTCTGGAAGATTAAACAAAAGTGAGGTTGATGAAGGCAACATCGTGTTTGTTTGCAGAATGAGAGAGAAATGGCTGGTTAAAATGTTTCTAGTGCATATGTGAAGAAGTGTGTTTACACTAGATGGCAGTTGTGTAATGTGGTCTAGCTGATGTAAAGGTGTAGAGGAGGTTCTAGACACACACACACACACACGTACTTGCTGATCTCTGGGTCTTCTCTTATGGCCAGCGCAGAGCCTACAGAATCCAGTAACATGTGGGAACAATTTGGTCTCAGACATTTCTTTGTTTTACTGCCTGGCTCTGTGGTGGAGAAAGTGTCGGTCCGGGCCATGGGCTGTCTGGATCGTGTCAGAGGCCAGGAGTATCAGGTTCCTGGGACGAGCCTCCAGACCAGACGAGTGTGTGTGTGCCCGTGGGGGGTAGCTGGACAGACGAGAGGAAACTGACCCACTCTTTTTGAATCTGTACCTGTTTTTGAAGGGCCCTTCTTGTCTGGTAGCTAGGCAAGAGCACCAGCTGAAAAAACAAAATACTCCTCTTCATCGCCATCCCCCTTTCTGTCTTTTTTATAAGGGCATATTTCAGTGGCCAACGACAGACCATTTAATCAAAGATACCTTTTTTTCTTTTAGCTGAAATCACGCCAGGTATTCATCTCCATCTTATTCTCCTTTAACTCTCCCCCCCTTCCCTCGTTCCACACCCCATACCGTGCTTATGCTCTGTGCTTCCCTCACTCTTTCTCTGTGGCAGCCCCATCCAGACGAGGGGACCTGGAGGTGCTGGGTTACTGCCTGCTCCACTGGCAGTGTGGAACTCTCCCCTGGCTGTCAGTGCTCAGGAATCCAGCACAAGTCCAAGAGGCCAAGGCCAAGTACGCACGCTTTCCTTTTCCCTCTTCTTTCGCAGGTCCAGAAACAGCACTCGGCCATGTATGTGGTGGCCATTGATCACAGGCTCATGGCTGCTGTGGTTCTTCATTGTCCAGTGTTCTCTGAACTGCTTTGTAAAAAGTGTTGAAAGTGTCGTTGGCAAAATATATGAATGACTTTATTGCCTGGATAAGTGTTTTTCTCTGATTTCTTTGAGACAGCTTTTGAGAGACATTCGTATCAAATAAAACTCAGTATGAATAACGAAAACAAAGGGGTAGTTTTTAGTCTTGCTCCAAATATGTACAAATTTCAGTATACATACAGTTCTATATCCGACACTATTATTGGTTAAAGATCTTTTTAAAAAAAAGTGTATGGTCTGACTAACAATTCATTGTGAATTCTATACAAAAAATAATACATTTAAAATTATTTGCTAACCTTTACCCTCTGTTGACCTTAGGCTCATGGATAACCTGCCAGACTCAGTGACCCAATTGTCTACCTCTGGTATCAGTCTAGGTAAGCAGAAATGGGTTTTTGTGCATCCATAGACCACTTACAATGATCAACAAGGTGTGGTTAAGTGACTGCACCACCCTGCTTTTCCTCCATCAGCAGCCCATACCAGCCATGCATTATCTTTATTCCCGGCACAGAGCAAAAGGGCAAGCGTGTCTCCTGAAAAGAGGCTTTGTGATCTATGATTATGATGAGGTCTTATTCTGCCCAACCCTGTGAGACTCACTGCAGCTGGACCAGAGAGATAAGGCCTCCAACATGCATCAATGCCATGCATGTGATATACATTCCGTTAGAGCGATGCTGCATACTGGCCTAGTGCTGCTGGCAGCTTATTTATTATACTGAAGAATGGAAAGCAGCCATATTAGACACACCTTTGTGTGCATGTTTGAATATTGAGGCTGGTTCGCTGTTGCGTTATTGTCAGGATCCATGTACTGGTATAATGCCCCGTTTTGTTCCTTTAGAATAAAAATGTAGTGCACTTATGCACTGGTGACACTTGGCTCTGGCTTGGTTGTTCAGCATCATGGGTTCATGATTTGTATGCAGCACTTTAACACACCGGATGGTGATCCATATCATGTCATATGCAACTAGCTGAGCTGTCATTCACCTAAAATTGGCATAGCGCATTTAAAAACATGAGCCATAGTCTCCTTAAGTCTCCCCATTACCTCAAGGGATCAATACTGTATTTTTACGAGTAATGATTTGAAGGAACCTGGATAATAAAATATTACTAACTAGACTCATTTCTTCTTTGTTTGTTTTCCTTAGCTGAGGTAGCCCAGTTCCTGCTCGCTGTGAGAACACTGGGCTATAAAGAGAAGCCAGACTACGATGCTCTGAGGAAGGCATTATCACATGCCAGGCCCCGAGGCCCACTGGACCTCTCCAGACCAAGAGTAGCAGAGTCATCCAGGCCAGCGGCAAACAGGGTGAGCATGAAATGCATTGGCCCGCAAGAGTTCCTGTCTTAATAGGTACCATATGAGCAAAGGCTGGAGTGCAGAGAGCAGCTTGTGGGCTGCGGTAGATTTATCTGTCTGGGAGACAGCAGAAGATGCTCAGGTTTGAGAGAACCTCTGCTGACCTCTTCTCATGAATGTTCACTCCCCCTCCGATTGGAGGTAGTGCAGAGGAGGGCGGAGTGGAGATTTACAGAGTGGTGACAGTCTCGGACCCATCGAAAGCCTCCAGCTTGAAGCTACAGCTTAAAACAGCTTCAAGAACGTAAGGGAGCAATTTCATTAAATCCCTCTTATTTATAGGAATCATATACATGTTGGAGATAGTATTTCAAGAGATGTATGTATTTTGCACAACTCTGACCCAAACTTCTATTCGCTGCACAGCTCTTTAAGAGAAAGAATTATAGTGAAAAGAAATAGGGACGGAGCGCTTTTTTTCTCTTCTCTCTCTCTCCACACTGTATGGCTAAATGATGCAGAGAATCTTGACTTGGTGTCATAGGTTAACCTCTACTAACCCTGTCAAGAGGCAACGGCGTGGAGGCGTTCATTCTGTAAGAATCACTTTACAACCCCTCACTGCTAACTTGAACCACTGAACTCGATGAAAGGCCAAGCAGGGCAATTTAAGGCTATTGAATGCACACATTTTCCTGAGGCCAAAAGATCACCACTCAGAATTACAGTGGATTTCGCTTTGCCTCTCATTTCCATGTGAAACCGGCCAACAGTCTGATCTATGGTTAAAGAGTAGGTGTCAGTGTTGAAGTCAGTAAAGTCGTAACATTTTGGATATAATTTACTGCCTTTTTGTGTTCTGATATCATAACGTCTTACAACAGCACATTCTTGTCCGTCCTTTTGAAATTTAGATATTTTATTTTTCTGTAACATACAGATCTCATGTGGATTTCTATATGCACTGCACTGTTTACATACAGTATACAGCACACATTCAGAATGCTCACAGAGGAATACAGAGCTGGTGAATGAGCTTCAGTATCTCTGACCTTGGCCAAACCTCCTGCACAGATGGAAAAGATCAGTGTCAACAGTACGGGCATTAAGATTTGAATCCCTCCTTTTCTTTGTAGTAATATTTTCTCAGTGATTTCTGTTCATCTCCTGCTGGAGGGTCAAGCTCTGATTCCTTTAAAGAAAATTTAGAAACATCATCAATGTCACCCTTGTGTCTCACTTCTCCGGTTAGAGCATCAGGCCAAAAGAGGTATACCTCTTCGAAGGCCACTCCAACACTCCTAGAGTTTATTTTGCCTACACCTGACCTCAGCAGTGATCTGTGGCCAAATTTAGTTTGGAGTGTTGCCACCTCAGGGAAAGCATTGGGTGTCATTAATCAGGAGAGGTGCTTTACTCTCAGGATCCAGGTCAGGTTGAGAGCACAGAAAGAAAGTGAGAGACAGACAGACGGAGAGCAAGAGAGAGACAGTGCGTGTATAGCCAAACTCAGGGACTTATGCTCATGCCGAGTTGTCAGTGGTTCCAGTCAGCCCTTTACTCTGAAGAAGCTTACTAACTTTCTCGAATTGTGTTTTCACTCTGTTCCTTCTTAAAGAACTCGGGGGGTCGGGCCCAGCTTGCAGTGAGATCAACTAAACCAAAGCCTGTGGTTCTTGAGGAAGACCTCACTAAACCTCAGTCTAGAACCAAAGAGAAAGCAAAGAGAGAACAACAGGTAAGGGATAAACCCCCCCCCAAAAAAAAAAAACAAACAGATATGCATCAGTTACTAATCACTTTTTCCACAATAGAAAACTTACAAGGTCAGTTCCTTGGCTGACACACATGCGAGGTCTAGGCGTGGGGCCAGTGACTGTGAGGAAGACCAAGAAGACGAATGTGATCCTTTGCCACCAAGGTTCCACCCCAAAACACGAGAAGGCACAAAGCAAAGGCAAAGACATGAAGTAATGCATGCCCCTCACAAACACAAAGAATAAGCAACATTTTCAGTTTTATGGATGAATCAGTGAACAGATAAGTTTTAATCATATGTATATACATATAAAGCAATCTATATTGCATGCTTGAGGTTGGTTTAAGATAATCAGAGAAGAAAATCACAATTACTCTACTCACAACAAAAATCGCACGCTTTACTATTTATATTTTGGTAAAAAAGTTGGCTCCAGTGTTTGGAATGAGGAGAAGAGATGAGGACGGTCTGCAAATGTGGAAACAGCGCAGTAAGCTGGCACGTCAGGATTTCACTGACCACTGGGGAAGAGAAGACCACTCATGGGAAGACTACTGCTCAAGAACCAGCGAATGGGAGAACTACTGGGACAAACCAAAATACAACCGCTGGGAAGAAAATGATTATAATGAACATCAAATGAATGCAGATGTGTATAGAGAATACTGCTCGACACACAGCCACGGGAACGATAGACAGAACCCTAGATTAGATAAAAAGCCTTTTATACAGTGGAGCTGTAAAATTTATGCATGCATCATTACTGTTGCGCTTTTTCTTTTTCTGGTTGCTTTTACTATCTTTTGAACACACGGTGTTTGGTTTTCATATTCCAGTATTAGAATGAAATTTCTTGTCCTCCTGGAACATGGAAGACATTTTACAGTCTCGTCATGGCTTTTGTACGGCCATTTTCACTGTGATGGGCTGGGGAAAGAAAAAAAAAATAAAAATAATTTTTGAATAAGTAACACTGGTCATCGTAAAATAAGTGATCATTTCATTTTTATTTTATTTTAATTCTGTGTTCTGTTCATTACTCAGCAAGGGATTCACTGTTCATGGGTTATACTGACTTCAGGTAGCCAAGAGACAGATAATATTTGAAACCCTGAATTCGTTTCTGCTTTTGGGGAACAGTAAAGACACAACCACTTCTCATACCATGAGATGCTCCAACTAGTAGGTGAGTGCAAATAAGACATGGAGGAAATGCAATTCATGGAGTGAATAGTTCCCTTTTTGTTTCTTGTAAATGTTTTATTCTTTAGGTTAAAATAAAACCTGAATATGACCTCTATATGAAGGGGGGTATAGCAGGTGCAGCAAAAAAAGTTATCTTCCCTTAATCTTTAGCACTGTATCTCTTGAGGTAAAAAATTTAATGGCCATTCTGGTCCAAACAGAACACAAGGGTGAAATAAGTAAATTTGTTTTAAAGACCTTAATAGAGTGTTGAAATAATATGGTGCCCATACCTTGCTGCAGTAAGGACATTCTCCAAACACAATGTTGAAGCTCTGGCGACTGGTGGGCAAACCTCTCAGCCACTGAGATGACAAAGTGAATTCGATTGATAATGTGAGACAGAAACAACCGCGTCCTAATCATTCGTGCTCATTAGTGATGGTATGTGATGAGTAATGATGGGTTAAAAGGGTGTATGAGTGATGCATCATAGCATGTTCACCTCATAGAGACAGGCCTGATGAAAAGGCTGCCCGCAGCGTGGATCGTTGCACACCTGATCTGGAATGGCGGAGTCCAGCCGATATGAATAGCAGATGCCGCACTCCATGCTAAAACTCTGACATAAAACACAGTCATATTGTTTGGAGGATGATGATGATTTAAGGCCATATTAAGGATTCAAAATGAGCTCCACTACTGAACAGGAAAGTATCTAATCATCATTGTTTCTTGCTCATAACTGTTCTGAGCATGATTTAAAAAAAAAAAAGAAAAGAAAAAAAAGGGGGGGGGGGAGGGGGGTGGCACGTTCCATCTCAAATCTGCATCTACTTATGCGCCTGCCCCCTCATCCCTCTTCCCCTGCTGGCTAAGAGGCTGTAATGCATGGAGGTTCATATTTGTTTCCACTAGGGTGAGAAGACTCAGGTGGGCTTATCAACCCTGTGTGTACTTGACCTCCACTTCACAGAATCCTCCTCTTTTGCAAGACGCCAAACTGAGTCTGGAGAGCCTTCATACATCTTCCCCTTATTCCCCCTCTTTTTCTGTTCTCCTCTACGCCTCTCCACTCTACTCTCCATGTTTGCATATTGCTTTTCCGATAATTAGAGGTCCCCCCCCCCGAAGCAATCCATTAAAAGGATGGCAGGTAAAATTTAAACATCTGGTCAAGTAAACTTTTCACTCTTTCGAATGTTAATGATGGCCAAGCATTAATCAGTGGTGCAGACTGTGAATAAACACAGCGCCCTTTCAACCCACCAGCAGTCACACACGCTGAGGTGGGGGGAAAGATAATTTGTGAATCTATGATTAAACAGCTCTTGATAGTGCTGAGGATTCTGCCACCTTTGTTATTATAATGATCTTATCTGTAAACAACCCAATTAAAGGAATTCTGTATCCACCTCTACCAATTAAAAAAAAAAAAAAAAAAAAATTAACTCTTGCAAATCCCAAATGTTACCGAGACGTGCGACTAATTATAAGTGGTGGTGTGACATGAAAATGCAACGTACAGATTTTTCGTGGGTGGCAGGTGACGGGAATTCTATCTCCAGAACATCCTTCATGTTCTGCAGGACGCTGCAGTCGGGGTTCCTGAGAGAATGCGAGACCTATATTCACTCGGAAAGCATGAGAACACGGACGTGGTAGTGTAATGTCGTCTGTGGAGATCAGGACAAGGAACCGATTAATTACCGTCCCCTTACCATAAATGCATGTTGGCGTTCAGCTTGCTCCTCAGGGGGGTTACCACTGCAAAACAACAGTAGTTACTTGCACCATACAGCTATAGCATTTTAAATTAATACTAAATATTTGGAGATTATAAAATAAAAGAGCTTGGAAACGATTGGGGGGAAAAAAATGTCCCAGTCAAACAGAATAGCAAAACAAGCCTGAGGGAAGGTTCTATATGAAAGGACTCGCTTTGTAGTATACCAGAGCAGTTTCAATTAACTGCACCTCATCTTTCATTCAATGCCCGTCAACCTGATTGTAGCGCACTGACAGACAATGCACAGCCGTGCCATTTCTTACCACTAATCTCTCCTCTCTCTTAGAAATGCCACAGCCAAGCCAGGCACTTCCCTACTGTGACAAACATTCTGACAGGGAGGGAAATATTCAAATAATTCACATAAAACGTGCTCATCATGGCTGCTCCACCCTGAGAGATCAATCTGAGAGGAATGTGAGTCGCTCGCTCTGTTTGTCATTTGTAAATGCAAAAAGCAATATTTCTGTCTGACCCCTCGCTCGGAGGGTCCGCATCTGCCACTGTCTTGACTATCGAAGTGTGGATTTAATATCAATGAATAACATTGCTAGGCAACCAACAATATGTTCTGTGCGCCACTGTCAGCCAAGCATGACCTTGGATTTAAAGAAACAATCACGGAGGCTTAAATAGTGCAAACTGACCTCCATTCTAGCAAAATCTCTTTCTAAATCTAGAAGGACATTACATATTGTAGCTCACCAGCCAATCCTGCTGTAGCAATCCTGTGTTAAATGCAATAAAACCTTCATGGGATGTACACTTACCAACAGAGGTAATTGGAAAAACAAGGCGATACATGAAATTGATGGATATGGACTTTTCATATGTGAAATGCCATTCAAGAACAAAACAGGTCATTTTAACTGTACGAGCAAATTTAAGTTGGGGAGATTTGCAGATAGTAAAAACACCCACCGTGCTCAGCTCCAAGCAGGCAGCATTCTGGCAACATCTCCGGGTGCCTTGGGTCGATCTCGACTTTTATGGAGACGTTGTTTCCTAGGCAAAATGAGACTGAGGTCAGTTGCTGTAATATGGTACAAGTTTATTAAATCACAGACAACGAGGATTGTAGGAGTTTACCAATTGCGATCCTTCTCATCGTGTCTGCTCTGCTAGGTTTTTCAGGTTCCAGCACCCAGGTGTGCTCATCAATCTCATCCATCACTGCCCAGAATTCAGCCAGAGCCTCCACAACCAGCAGGAACTGGCTATGCATGTGGGCTAAATTGCTCTGTGTGTAACAGAGGATGGGATATTTACCTTTATCATGTAATCAGATACCCTGCTCGTATGTTTAAATTGACAATCATGCTTGCATGTGTTGCAGCCTCGATCACAAAATTAGCCACAGATCCTGCATTGAAAATTGGATCAGAATGAAACTCTCCTGGCCATACATGACACCGCTACAGCTCAAACCTCACTTTATAGGGTACATTCAAATGGAGAGTTAAAAGTTGTTAATGAAATCTGAAACTCATAAATGTGCTGGAAAAAGCATTTGCCGAAGCTCGGCATAATTTACAATAAATGAATAAAGCAACAAAATCATGTTTTAGATATTGTTTCTGTAGAACCAGCACAAAGGAATTAAAATCTTACATAACAGAACAAGGAAACACTTTTCCCTTACACAGATGCCAACAGAGTGGGAGTGAGTGGAGGTGGAGGATCAGTCTGTCCATCTGTCTGTAGTTATAGGTTATCACATGATTCTCTTCTTGCCTTCAGTATGCTCACTGGATAAATACAGTTAATCTTTTGTTATTTGTGGTGCACCATTTTTGCTTAGGATTTACACTTCTGCAGGACGTGCCAGTAAAACAGTAATGCAAGTGGACATGAGCTGTCATTGACCGATAAGTTCCTTCTACACTCTTAATGTATATAAAAAAAAAAATTTTTTTGGAATGTAAATATTCTTAGATACAAAATTTCTCAAGAGATCATAAGTGAGAATAGTGATCTCAGTGGCAAGTCCAATCAATCAATCAATTAATCAATAAATAGCATTCCTATTCCATTAAAAATCATCCAGGCCTACCTTAAACACTAAAGCAGAAATATGAAGTATTATGAAGTCTAAGCTGAATCAGAGACATTACAAAGGGAGGTTAGACATGGATAACAACCCTGAATGCAATACAAACCACACACCAATCCCTATTATACTCTAGGGAGAAGAAAAACATGCCGCGCAGAGCTTCTATTTTCAAGAACAGAAATGACTGCGAGACCAAACTAAAATGAGGACAAATATTGGAAGATTAGCTTGACAGCTATACTGTACCTCATTACTAGCAGCAGCATGTGTCTCGAGTTTTCAAATCCTTTTAGATTTTTGCTTCACTGTACCTTTAACTGCACATTTTCTTTCCAAGTTGTGTTCCAAGAGAGTGATAAATGACGCATACAATACCAGTCAAAGGTTTGGACACACCTACTCATTTATAGGTTTTTCTTTATTTTGACCATTTTCTACACTGTATAATAACTTACAGAATTATGTGGTTAAAAAATGTTACCTGGAATGCTTCAGTTAACAGGTGTGTTAGTGGAATTTCTTGCCTTCTTAATGTGTTTGAGATCACCAGTTGTGTTGCGTTGAGGTAGTGTTGGTATACATGAAATAGCCTTATTTGTCAGTCCATCATTACTTTAAGACACTAAATGTCTTAAGTAATACAAGTAAAGAAAAAGATAAATTAGAATGAGTTAAATTAGAAAAAATTTAATTAGAAAGTGTCCAAATGTTTGACTGGTATTGGAAATGTAAAATGTGCTCTGGATTTTAGGGTATTTAAGAGTAATGTAGTGGTGAATTCTTGCTAACCAGATAAAATGATGTATTTGTTTGCTAGCTAGCTATTAAAAGGGTAACAGACCATACTATTCCAACTATAGCTAAACACTCCAAGTTTGGTAATGTTAACTAGTTCACATATCGTCTATGTCCAGATGTTTGTGGACACCTGACCTTCACACCCATATATACTTGAACATCCCATTCCAGTTTTAGTCTTCCCTTTGCTCTTATAATAACCTCCACTCTTTTGGGAAAAATTTTCCATTAGATTTTGGAGTGTGGCTATGGGGAATTTGTACTCCTTCAGTTTCAAGAACATTAAATGAGGTCAGGCATTGAAGTTGGGCATGAAAGCCTGGGGTGTGGTCAGCGTTCCTGTACCTAAAGGTGTTCAGTGGGGTTCAGGTGAGGACTCAACTCTTCCACTCCACCCACAGCAAACGAGGTCTTCAAGGACCTCGCATTGGACACAGGGACACTCATGCTGGAACATTTTTGGGCCTCTTAGTACCAGGGAAGGGACACTGTAATGCTACAGATTACAGTGGTATTCTGTACAGTTGTGTGCTTTTGACTTTGTGGCAACAGTTGGGGGGAAGACCCACATTATAGGTGTGATCCGGTGTCCTCATACTTTTGGCCATACAGTATTGCCTAGTACACTGTAGGCTGTTCAACTGCCTTGCCACTTTAATAGTTAAAATTAGGCCAAAAGGTTTTGGGTAGTACTACACTGTATTTTTTAGCAAGTTGCTTTTAAGAATTAAACAACAACAAGGCATTTGTCTGTTGCTAATACATCTACAGCACTAAAATATCAAGTATAAAAACAATCCAAGGTCTGGGTTTGGGTAAGAGCTTTCGAAGAACACTTGAGCCAAGAACAGCTATCAAATTTAGAAGGGAAAAAAAAAAAAAGGACAAGTCTCTGAAGTCACTCTGGCTTTCCATCAACCCATCAGTAACCCACTGATGAGAGAACAAAATGAGAAGCCCACTAATAAAAATACTGACTCAGAAAGGAAGAACCTATCCCATGCATTAGCAAAGAAGTGAAACTGAGCAATAGCTTTTGTTCACTGTATACCACAGACAGCTCATTTAAGGCGCTACATTACAGTTTTCTGCATTCTAACATACACAAACACACTAGGGGCTCTCGTTCCTGTGGCGCTTGCTCAGCTGTGAGGCAGAAGTTACAGTTTAAGGACGGCAGCTCATAAATCATAGCTGCTGATTGATAGCTGATGGTGGTTGGCTGTGCTTCACTCTGTGCTGTCAGTGTGAGTAAACGCAGGTTGAGCGTGGCAATCTGCTCTAAGAATCATAATTTCAGTGCTCAGTCTTTAATCTCAACCCACAGAGAGCTTTGGTCTGGATACCAGATCCTCTCAGCAGAAAAAAACAAAACAAAGCAAAGCACACTGGTTTATCTTTGTAGTAGGCCATACGTCATTTAAGCCACACTTTAATACTTAGAGAAAAATGTTAGTAGTAGTACCCAAATGTCTGAGATAAACTGTACACTACACATGCACCCACTCACTTATCAAGAATATAGTACAAGGATGACCAGATCACTTATTTTCACATTAGACCAGGACTTAGTTTTTTTTTTCCTTCCAAAACTGAACTCTTATGTGCATGTCTTTGCAATGAAAGATTACAAGCCCAATATACTTTTCCTCCATGAATTGTTCTATGCAACTGTTCAGTTTTTCCCAATACAAATTGTACTAGTGAATCATGGTTTAAAATGCAGTTTCCACTTTAGGTCACTGTTCCTGTGTGACTCAAACACCTAATGTGCTTTTTTTTTTTTTTACTTTTTAAAATCAACATACTTCCAGTGCATTATGTCTTTTGACTTTGCACTTATAGATACAAAAGAAAGTATGTATTCATGAGCGTCATTAAAGATCTGTTAATGCATTTAGAAAAATCAGAACTCTTTTGGAACAAACTACGAAACAAACATGGAACTCTTTGGCAACAATTTAGCTCATCATGTTTGGACAAAAAAATGGTGGTGTGTATGATCTGAACACCACCATACCCACAGTGAAGTTCAGAAGTGGGAACATGATGTGGGGTGGCTTCTCTCCAAACAATACTGGGGCATTACCCATCATGGAAGGTAACAAATGGAGTGAAGTACTGGGACATATTAGAGAATAGTTTAATCTCATTGGCCAAGAATCTGGGAAGACGACAAACCAAAAGCCAAAATAACTCGAGACTGGTTTCGTTAACTGGTTAAGTTGAAGGTGCTTGCTTTATTTATGGAGGATTTTGAAACTGCGAGTCCATCCCTGTAACTACTCCCACTAGGTGATCTGAACTGATCTCAGCAATGTTTGACTCCTAAGGACCGATTTGATCAACTAGTTTGAGCTCTCTGATCCACTCAGAGTTGGGTTCATGCGCAGCGTTTGTGCTAACCGCACCCAGGCTCTGAACTTAAACGCTAATCACATACACGTTTCAATTTATTGGAGAATATTAGGAGTAATAATGAATCTAACTTGTGAACGCAGACTATCATTTTGTAAAGCTGCAAATTCCTCCTGCAATGTCAACTGCTTCTGTAAAAATCTTCGTACACATGAAACGAAAATCACCATGTTTTGTAATTAATAAATCTGTACCACACGTGAGAGGGACATGTCACCACACAACATTAAAACTATGGAATGAGATCACTGTCTTTTATATGAGAGCAGAGTTAAATTGAGCAAAAATAGCACCAACAAAAGAGCAGATTAAAAATACAGTGGAACCTTGGATTGCGCACAACGTGGTCTGTGAATTTTTTGCAAGACAAGCAAAATGTTTTAATAAATTTTGACTTGGTTAACAAGCGATGTTGTTTTGCAATACGAGTAGTATTCATCTGCTGAGCCTCACATGATCACAACTTCTCTCTCTCTCGCTCACTGCAGGATTTTGTCTTCCGTGCTAGTATATACTGTTAGTGTGTGTGTCACTCATCTGTTTAATTACACTGCAATGTCGCATTTCCAGCGAAATCCTCAAAAGGAGGCAAAAGCAGCCATCATTGGATAGTTTCCTTGTTAAAGTCGCACAAAAAGAAAAACATCCTAGTGAGCCGACAGACTGCAGTGATTCTGTGAGTTGTATTGAAAGAAACACACAATAATCCTCCTGCTCTCTGTCATGGATATGCCCACATGGAGAGCGCGTGCAGCACACCTGTTTGACACTCCCAATAGCGGTGCATGCCGGAGGGCTCACGGATAGAATACTTCCAGGATTTGCGCCAGTGCTCACCAATTATATAGACTGACTCATGAACGCTAAGTTTGCGAAGCATTAGTTTGCATTTCCCCGCGCTATTGCCAAGCCATG
>JAQMCW010000037.1:10898586-10908901 GCA_030068335.1 Chrysichthys cranchii | reverse complement strand
TATATATATATATATATATATATATATATATATGCAGTTTGCAGTACTGTTCAAAAGTCACCCTATTTTTCTTGTACCTTTTTAGTACAAATGTTGTTATTGATTTTTTTTATTTAAACATTCCTTTTTTTTTTTACATTTGCACTGGAAAAACATTTTAAGTTAGTAAAGAAATCAAGATATTGCATAAGAGACCACTTATTCAGGGCTCCTGGGTTTTGTTGGAAAAAAAACAAAAAAACATGAAGCGAGTGTGATGACAGTCAAGGTCTCCAGAAGAACTGTGGCAGATTCTCCGAAATTCTCATTTAAACTCACCATCTCAGTTCCTTATAAAACTGCACAAATCTAACCTGGGAATACTATTTAAAAAACATATACTGTCTTTGATATCACACCAAATATTGTCTTTGTTTACTTTATTACTACTTACTGCATGTTGTACTGTTTTTCTTACCAGCAGAAAGATTTAATGCCGTTATTTCTGAAGTCATCTATACGTTACATGAAACAACAGGGTGGCTCAAGACCTGTGCACAGTACTGTATATATTCAGCATTTAAATGGAATCTTATTATATTGAGATATTGTTCTCGACTCTTCCTTGCTTGGCTCTCAGTCTCGTATCACTCCTGTCACTTTTACTTCCATAACAGCAGAGCACAATGTAGCACAATTCAATTAGGCTGGACATGCTGTACAATTAGGCTTTCCTGTTACAGAATTTAACGGTAAATTACTTGCATATTTGCCAGTCATTTGTGAGTGTGGTCTGATTCATTTGACTCTCAGCTCTCGCCGTTGGAGAGAGGGTGATGTAGGGTGATGTGCTTTCATCTAGAGATAGAGATAGAGATAGATCAGGAACATGGAAGAACGTATTAAAATTTATTACCAAAAAATACTGACATTGCCAGAAATCTCAAGGCGTCAGATCTTGGTCCGTGATGATGAAATGATGAGGATTTTTTATTTTTTTTTTTTTAAATGCTCTTCTTCTTTAGCTAAATGTTGCATTAAGCAGGTGTGTGTTTCTTGCCTGTTCTGTTTCTGAATGCAAACTACTCGACTTTAATGCTTCCCTGCAATAATCCATTCTGAACTTGTTTTTCCTTCTTCACTGTCTTTCCCCCCTCCCAATAACTGGGTTACAGTGTGTTGAATATTTGTTGCAGAGATTTGCTGATCCGGGCATTTCGTGTTGTTCTAAATAGCAACAACAAAGAACTGCATGTTCCCAGTGTTTCACTAAGCTAATTGATTAGTACACACCATGACTGATCCAGAAAACTGCCGTTTTGCTTCAAATGAATTCAGACTCGGTTTTATTTGTAGAGCGTTTTTATGGTTGTAAACACGAGTTGATTTCGCCCGCAGTGTTTCTAATTGTCTTTTGTTTGCGTGTACGCAGATTTTCATTTGATATTTATAACTCGACTTGCACCGCAGTCAGCCGAAGTGCTAGGCATCTGTTACCATGTTCACACAGAAGCAGCCTGTGCGTTTTTCTACGGTGAGTCGTTCTCGACTTGTAATGGCTGCTGGTTATTTGTTCTCCGCCTCATCAGAATGTTTTTTGTTTTTTGTTTTTGTTTTTTCCTTTTCCCCTCTGTGTAAGTAGGAAGAGGAGAGTGAGACAACACGGCACAGATGTGCCCACTTTTTTACCCGCCTGCCTGCGTCGGAGCCGGTGAGCGAATTTACTGCTCGGCGCTGTAACTGACATAACACCCGACACGCGAGCTCCGAGCCAGAGATGGGTCTAATCGACGCTGGCAGAACGTTCCCTGCTTAATTTTAGCCATAATGACTGAGAGGGGTGAAATGATACTTTAAAAGAAGGGGAGACAAACAGCGAGAGGGAGAGAGAGAGCGAGAGAGGGAAACAGGAGAGAACTTGGTGATTAGTTGTTCTGGAGAATCTTGGCCATGGAAGCAGAAACACTAATCCTCACTTTGGTTGGAGCCATTTTGCGCAGTAGGTCCCTGATTCCGCCCCCTCTCGATTTTAAGACCCGTGTCAAGCTCAGACTCGTCTCCCGCGTCTCGCTGCTCTCATTTCCTATGCCTTCTGGCCAACCGGGCTATTTATAAGAAATCATTTTTCTTCTCGCTTTTATTTAATTCTTTCCTACTTGTTTGATTTTCTGCCCTGGTTAGGAAGGTGGCCAGATGAGTGGCAGAGATCCAGAGGGTTCCACCACCACTCACAGCTCCTCGCGTTCTCATAGGCAGAATCCTCTGCTTGTGCAACAAGCCCAACTATGTTTGTCACCCTCCACCCACCCAACACACTGCCTCATACATGCACCGATAATCTCAGCTATATAGCCTTGAGCTTGACTCTTCATGTCTTTTTCTTCATCCACTCCTGTTAAAAGCACCCGTCTTATTTCTGCACATGCCGTCGGCGGAGCCCGGCGCACTGTTTACTGATTGCAAGATGGCTAACTAGGCTTCAGATCCAGATTAGAGTATTTGTTTTCATTGATAGCTGTATCCAGATCAAAGCGGACCTGAAGGCTTTTACATTGATGCCTGGGTTTTTGGGTTTTTTTTTATAACGTGTATGCCATTTTGAACGCAATCAGATTTTATGTCAAGCTCAATAATCCTTTGTGCTTAGGTATACATCTTGCATACTCGCCCAGAAACCAGAACCATTGATTTGAATCCTTATTGGGGTCTTTTGAGAATGCCTTATGTGAAATCCACTTTAGTAAAATTGAAATCATTACAATGCACATCTTCTTACATGTCAAAGTCAAAGATGAAGCCTTGAGACAAACGTTGACTTCACGCACCCCTGTTGGTTCATTTGAAAAGCAAAACTCGGTCTTAAGCCAAGCCCTAATACCTATTTCAGACAAACTAAAATCTAAAGCCAGACAGCTGTGGACGTAAACTGGGCGCCCGCTGGAAGTGAAGATTACGTGTGATGGAGTGACCAGTGACTTACCTGCCGCCTGAAATGGTTCCTATTACACAAGTTTTATTGCGGCTTTGCTTCTTTTCTTCTTCCCCTTCCCTTATATCCTGTAAAATTAATTTCCCTGACCTTTGAGTATCCAGAGCAGCAGGGCTCAAATTCCACACGTTATTATTGCGGCGTTTTATTTTACTATAAAATATGTGCGCCGGGATAACGAGGGGCCGGAGAATCCACTTATTGATTTTCATTTCATGGCTTGAAATAATAATTAAAACAGAAGAAACCAGCACCTGGTTCTTAGGTTAGTGACTTTTGGGAATGCATATAAAGTTGTTCGAGTTATAAATTTCATCCTCGTTGCTCTCTTGGAGTGGACATGTGTTTGGCATGTAAATTTACAGCGGTTCATATGGAAGGGCAATACAGAAGTGCAAATACGATCCCGCTCCCCTGAATTCGCACCGCGCCGTAATCCGAAACATTTAATGGATTAATGACGCGTCGCATGTTTTTTTTTTTTTCCGGCCTGTGATTTGCACTTCGCTCTTCGGTAAAATTCTCTAAAGGAAAAAAGAGCAAATCACCGCTTCGCAAGGAATCCCGAGCCATTGCTGTGGTTTTTAACTTCTATCTGTGAAACATTACCTGCGCTACACTGGCAGAGTTAAATGGCAACCAGAAAAACCGTTCACCTTTATATCGTCTCTAATGGCATGTACTGACTAATGCTCTGGACTCCTCTGTGCTAATGCGTTTCAGAGTGTTGTCTTTAAGCTCTGCCATGGCTGTCCTTGCCAGCCTCATCCCATCAATCGCGCCGGCGATGGGCAGAAGTGGCAGGAAAAAAATTAATGAACTGAAACTTTCACAGGCCACCGTCACCTGCCGGCAGGAAACTTTCGTGCAAGCCTTAATGCACGCTTGAAAAAAGGGTCTGCTGATAGATATTGATATAGATTTTAATAAATGTGTGAGGGATGGCACCTAAAACGTTGCCCGCATAATGCAGTTTGACAGTGTATTTGTACTAATAACCCCTTAGAGCAGTGATAAAATAGTGGGTGCTCCACTGTAGGCATGATTAATGTGGCTGGAGTAATTAAATTCCATTAGGCCCTGGGATTACCTGTGTGTGGAAGCGTGCGGCAGGCCGTTGTGAGCGAGCCAGCCAGGACTCCACACGCTAATGCTTTTTAAAGCGCCGCTTGCAGCCCTGGAGAAACGTGTGCTAACACAGGACATCTGCTCCCCGTTGATGGCTGATGGTATTGATGCATTCAATCATTAACGGGGAGTGGAGGGTGTGTGTGTGGGGGTGGGGGGGTGCACACACACACACACACACACACACAAAAAATGAAAGTCTTAGATGCAAACAACAAAAAAAATCTGCATAAAACAGACCTTCTGGAGAAAGCGCTGTAGTCTCCGGATGTCCCCGCTAGCAGGGGTCTGGCTGCAGGCGGTGCTGTCACAGGCCTCTGTGGGAGTAGTTTATGCCTAGGTTATGATGTTGTTCTGTAGGTTTTTTTTTTTGTTTTTTTTTTTTTTTCCGGCAGCTTGTTTTTCACCCTGCACTCTGTCCTCCCTGTAGGTGAGCAGCAGCGCTGCTTCCCTCCCCCGTCCCCTGCTGTTTTGCAGCAGATTCCTGAAGCCTGGCATCATTGCGGGCAGAGAGAGGCCCGCGCCCTTTGCAAATGGCTACAGTAATGACCCACTTGGGAGGCAACAGTTCAGTGTAGCTGCGGATGTGTCCAGGTGCCGCAACATAAGCATTTCATTAAATATTGAAGCAAGCGCTTTCAGTTACAGTGGCGGAAAAAAAAGAGACATTTGGCATCCTTCCAAAAGTGACTAAATGTATGTGAGCGCGCTCTTTCTCTTTCCCCGGCACGCTCTCATTCGTTCTCCCTCTCTCTCCTTTTTCTCTCCTCTCTCTAATCACTTTCTGGTTTTACTTGACCTTTCTTCTGCTAATTAGTTGCCTTCTTGAAATGCATTATGGGTAATCTATCTTGGGCGATCCAGCTTCCCACTTCCCGCTCCGGTAATCACTCTAAATGTATGAATGATTTATTCAGTGGAGCCATTTCTCACAATCTTAAAATACACAAACCATAAAATACAGCCCAATTATTACGTGGCTGTAGCAGGCCCTGGGCAGGTCCAACGCGCGCGCGGGTGCGATGGATTCGCAGCGACATCGAAACGAGAAGAGCTGCGTTTGATGAGCAAAACAAGGCGAGAGCAGGGAGGGACTCGCAGCTGTCTCGCGATGTGGATCACGCGGATGAGTGCAGTAATGGATGGTGTTGAGGCTCGCGTGTGAGCTCCCATGCTGCGTTAAATGCTGTCTGTACGCTGGTGTGAATACGCTGCACATGAGCTTTTCTGACTCCTTGCATGCATAATTGCTGTGTGCCGGGCTTTTCAGGTGGTGAAGAAAGAACTGCAACCAAGCAAACGCTGACTATGTGCGCATTAACAGGGCACTTTAACAAACTACTGAACATTTCCTGCGCTTAGAAACGCATTACACGCAGGGTGCGGCGTAGCCAGCGTTTAAACTTTAGGCATTTGCCTGACGTACATGTTAACAAGACGACCATTAGTGAGTGCTATTTGTCATACAGATTGTGAGTGTGTGCGCGTGTGTGTGTGCGTGTGGGGAGTGGTATATCTGTGCAGGATGTGCATATGTGTGTGCGCATGTGCAGTTCGCCCACTGGAAACAGGCAGAGCAGATGTGTAGAGCTGAGGCCCTTGGTTGCTGCCAGCTCCTGGGATCCCGTGTTGACATGTGCCTTCAGGTGCACAACACCCCCCATTACACGCCTAACACAATTCCTCCCTTACAACAAGCATGCCTGGCCACAGCGTTCAAGCCTCGCTCTCTCGCTCTCGAACTCACTCACTCGCTGCGTGTGCTTCTACCATGAAATAAAGTAGATACAGAATGAGAGGCTCAAGAAACGAGCTGAAGTATGCTAAATAAATAGTCATATGTGTTGGAATATGGAAAAATACACAGTATGTTTAATATAATATAATATAATATAATATAATATAATATAATATAATTATACACTGGCTAAATGAATAGATTTGCAAATGAATTTGAGCTATTTCCTAAGTGGCATGCTTTCAAGATTCTGGCTTGAATGAGAATGAGAAATATATATATAAAAAATATGAATATAATAATACATGAATACATTCAATGTGCATATGAAATGATCAAATGTTATTGAACACACACCTGTTAAAATAATGCATACGCTTAAGGACTAAGAAGCAGTACTGAGAAGACTACACAAAGCGTGCGAAGCATGTTGGACTTGTTTCTTCGAATGGGCGTCGATGCTGTGCGTTCGGTATCTTATCGCCGAGAGCAGAATGCATATCAGGATATGCATCAATTAAGCCTGATGTTAAAGGAAAAGGACACTTT
This sequence comes from Chrysichthys cranchii, assembly GCA_030068335.1. Lineage (NCBI taxonomy): Eukaryota > Metazoa > Chordata > Actinopteri > Siluriformes > Claroteidae > Chrysichthys > Chrysichthys cranchii. Next base: position 10,902,518 of record JAQMCW010000037.1, on the reverse strand, counting down.
ATTGCTCTAAGGATTTATTCAATTTAACTCTGTAATTGCCTGCAATTCACGTGCTCATTATATTACAATTTAGTGCATTTAACACCAGCTGTTATAGAGTTAATGACAGCAGCTATAGGGAGTCGCTCACATGATCCCAAATGACTCTGCACAAGGTGCACTTCCACATATTAGCTCTGAGGCCTAATTCAGGAAACGTCAAAGGACTCGATTTCCACTGTAAGATTACGTGCGTAGTAAGACATACAAGAGGAGAGGGGGAAAAAAGATCCAGATTTTTTTTTTCTTTTACTTTTTTTTTTTTTTAAATTTCTTCATTTGGTGCCTGTTCTTAATTACGGCCGTCACTAAGAATGGCTTCTTGGGTTACGTGAACGTGTTTCTTTGCGCTAGGTTAGAAAGTGGTGCAAATAAGTGGAGGTGAACTGTAACAGCTTTATAACTGGCATAGTGATGACACAAATGACTTTTCAGGTGACATTTTAGGAACCACTCAGAAGTTTACTTTGAGCAGGTCTTAATTTCTGGGGTTTACACACTGTCAGGCAATTTGAAGCAATTCGGTGGATATTTTTCTTTCATCCCTCCTCTCGCTCTTTCTCTCGCGCTCCTTCTTTTTTGTCTTTGCTCTTGAGACGTACAGACTGAGCGGTCTAATTGTAAAGATGGCTCTGAGCTGTGGCCGTATTTGTGTGTTGATTGTTTACCGCTCCTTGAGCCCCCCCTTCTCTCTCTCTCTCTCTCTCTCTCTCTCTCTCTCTCTCTCGGCTGTAAGTCTAAAATTTTAATTACGCTGCCTGACAGGCGCAGTGCGTGATGCACGGCCCTGCATTCATCACGGCGAGAAGGCCGGTGGCGCCGGCCGCCATGCCTCGTTCCCGAACGCAAGAGCACGGGCTGAGCAGCAGGTGCCATATTACTGTGTACAGAAAAGCAATTAGGAAGCATATTGGATGAATGAGGAACGCATTAATATTAGCAAGTACATTTGTCAGTGGGTTTGATGCGAGTCTTTTTCTTTTCTTTATGCAACATTAAGATTGTGGCGCTCATAAATTCTCCGCTTAAATTGCCATCTGTTCCCCTGTCAGGCCACTCTGAGATAGGGAGGAGGGGGGAGGAAAGTTTTTCTCTTTTCTTTTTTCTGCCTCTCTCTCTCTCTCTCTCTCTCTCTCTCTCTCTCTGTTTCTCTTTCTTTTCCTTCTGATCGTACATATTTTTCTGTTTTGCACGGGGAGGATGAGAATTTTTTTAATTTATGATTTATGGAGAGCGGACGCAGCGAGCTCTCCCGCTCGCTTAAACCATTCCTGGTTGTCCAAGCGCGTTCCACGTTTCGGTGCCAGATCAAAAAAAAAAAAAAAAAAAAAAAAAAAAACAAGAAAAAAAAAGGGAGGGGGGAGAAATCTAGTAAGAGATATATTTAACTTGGTTTCATATTTAATTAAATCCAACATGCAGACGGTAGAATATCCCTTGGCAACGTTGTACTTTAAGGCTCAGAGTCAGAGCTGTGTGTGGACGGTGTGACTCACAGGAAGGGGTGCACTAGGTGTTCTTCTCCGTTTCTCTTTCTGTCTCATTGTCTTTAGGAGAGGAAGAGCTCGAAGCTTCAGTGTCATTGGCACGGTGGCCGTGTTCTTGGGGCTATCATCTCAATAACACGGGCAGCTTAATGACGGCACGTCCACGCACTGTCACCGTGAGATTACTGTCAGCGTGACTGGTGGCCGCGGGGAATGTGGGGGTGTGTCGGGCACAGGCAGAGAGAGTTCGGTGTGTGTTGTGTGTTGGGGTTTTCTGGAGGAGGGTAGGGGGGTACACAGAGCCCCATGGTAATTAGTCAGCCTACAGGGTGTGTTAAGTGGACTAAGCAGGCAGCACAGTAGCAGAGGCATCACGCTTACAGTTCATCTGTATTTTGCTCTGAACACCAGTCCTGATACTCAAGTGAGTGGACACATGGATAGTAGAGTAGTAGAGAGATATTAGCACTATTAACTCATAGGTAGGAATTAGTCTTAGTATCAGGCCTTAGACTTTAACATAAACTATTCAAAAATCAACTTTATTCTAAATGATTCCATTTAAAAAATTGAAAAAAATGTAAAAACGTTACAGACAAACACTGTGTCAATGGCTTAGTTTCTCAAATAAGCATGAATATTCGCTAATAGATTAGGTGCACATATGACATATCATGTATCTGAAAAACAAAAACAAAAAATGCCCGAATAGTTGGCTATAAAACCGACAGAGATGTGTCAATGGGATGTGTATCGATGAGCTAAATAGAAAACTGTCTGGATAATATGTCTGGGTCTACTGTAGGGTTGGGAGTTTGGACAGAAATAGCAGGTTGCAATTATATAGGTGGTGAGATCATGTGCAATATATTAAAGCATCCCCTTGAGTTTTTCTATGATAAAAACTATCCCGCTTTAAAACGACATTTATTTGGCTGTCGTTCATGTCACATAATGGTAGAAGTTAAATATAGTTCCCCCAGAATCAGTCTTAACATGGTATCATACACTTAACATGGAATAGCAGCGGACAAGAGGGGAAATAAACACAGTGACAACAGTGGGAAGTCAGGATATACAGTAAATACAGATTGTGCAATAAACAATGCGGTAAATACTAAACATTAGACAGAAAAGAGCATCAGTTTGATGATGCTAATGTTAGTAATATTCAAGCCAATATGCACAGAGAGTATATCTAGAAGCTATAAAATGGTAAGAATGCTTACAGAACGCACACACACACACACACACACATACACACAAACCCTAAAAAACACTCTGGTTTGTTTTGGTCATTTGCATATTTCAGCATTTTGAGACATCAGTACTTTAAAAGCCACAATATTGTGATAATGACTAACAATCAGTATGGTGTGCAGATCAAATATGTAGGTTAAGTGATAATCATTGCTAAAATGTATGTGCTTATACAAATCATACCCTCACAGAAAAAAAAAAACCCCACCACCACCACCACCAACAACAACAACAACAAAAAAACCCATATTTTCCTGCTTGCTTGAGTGGTCGCCTCAAGCGTACATCCTGAGTACCTGGGAACATGGTTATATTGTACATTTATAATTGATTTAAGAAACATAAATGGTCCATAATTATTTTTTAGAATAAAGCAACACCCCAGTGACAAGCAAAGGTACAATTTAGTGCCTTTTTTCCCCCAGTAGATTTTGCGAATAGTTTTGGTACACTGATCACAAAGATTAAAATTTTCCTTACAGAATTTTTTTGTAGGGAAACTGCTACACAGGGTCCTGGAAGGTTTCAGTGGCTGTTAGTTAAGTCTTTAGTAATAACATTGTGGTGTTTCTGCACTAACGGAGAGGAACATTTCCTGTTGGTCTCTTTGGTGTGGTCAGCAGGCCAGGAAGAAGCTTTCCTCACAGCATCTGTTAATAAATTATCTTCCCTTCGGAGGATAATTCTCAGTTGTTCGCTAGCTTTATCCGTGAGCTAAAATGTAGTAGAGATTGTCAGTAGTTGTGATAATTTGTATACCAGACACTGGCTGAGAGATTAAGGATCAGAGTAGAAAGTTTGGCCACTGTAGGCCAGAGCTCTTCTCAAAGTAAACATGTTTAATGTGGCTTGTGATTTAGCAGAGCTCCCTGTGTGTGGTATTTATGGCTAGAAAACGGTGCACCTCGAAAACAAGACACGAAGAGTCCAAGTTTCCCTATGTGGTACATGATAAATTGCTTTGAATTAGTATACTACCATCTTTCTTATATCCCTTTGTGTGTGTGTATATAATATATATATATATTCACTACCGTTCAAAAGTTTGGGGTCACTTCGAAATGTCCTCATTTTTGAAAGAAAAACACAGTTTGTTTCAATGAAGATAACGTTAAACTAATCAGAAATACACGCTATACATTGTTA